>CAUYON010062317.1:0-14478 GCA_963573935.1 Arctocebus calabarensis
ATGGAATACTATGCAGCCTTAAAGAAAGATGGAGACTTTACCTCTTTTGTGTTTATATGGATGGAGCTGGAACATATTCTTCTTAGCAAAGTATCTCAAGAATGGAAGAAAAAGTATCCAATGTACTCAGCCCTAATATGAGGCTAATTTATACCTTTCATATGAAGGCTAAAACCCAATTATAGCACAAGAATAAAGGGAGGGGAGGGGAGGGGAGGGGGGAAGGATGGGTGGAGGGAGGGCAATTATTGGGATCACACCTACGGTGCATCTTAGCAGGGTACTGGTGAAACTTATTAAATGTAGAATATCAATGTCTTTATATAGTGATCAAGAAAATGCCATGAAGGCTATCTGTAACAGTATGATCAAAATATTTCTGATTGTATATGAAGCACATTCTGTCCTATGATTGCACCAATGTACACAATTATGATTTAATAAAATTATTTAAAAAATAAAAAATAAATTAAAATGCTGGGTTAAAAAATAATAATAAAATAAAATAAAATCATTAATGATTAATAAATATTATAGATCTCCAGAAGACCGATCAATAAAAAAGAAGAAAAAAACACAGATTAACAAAAGTAAACTCACTCAGAAACTATGTGCGAAATCAAGCAGAATTTGTTGGATAAAAAATTGGTTAGTCTCAGCAGCAGAACTGATCAAACAGATGAAAGAATTATTTGAAAATACAGATTTAACCTGGTTTTCTGTACTGTCAATGAATCCCAAACAATTAAAAAAAACAAATAAACAGAAAAAAGAAAATATACAGATTATTTAAAAATACACAGACAAGGCTTGGCGCCTATGGCTCAACAGGCTAAGGCACCAGTCACTTACACCTGAGCTGGCAGGTTTGAATCCAGCCTGGGCCCGCCGAACAACAATGATGGCTGCAACCAAAAAAAAAAAAAAAAAAAAAATGGCCGGGCATTGCGTTGGGCACCTGTGGTCCCAGCTACTTGGGAGGCGGAGGCAAGAGACTGCTTGAGCCCAGGAATTGGAGGTTGCTGTGAGCTGTGATGCCACAGCACTCTCTCCAGGGTGATAGCTTGAGGCTCTGTCTCAAAAAAAAAAAAAAAACACAGACAAGAAAAACTTTTTTTTTGTTTTTAATATAATAATATGTATTTATTCAAACAGTCTAATTTATACACAAAGCATAACTGAATATAGACTTGTCCTTCTGTGTAGACCAGAGACCATAGCATTTACGTGAAATTCATTGTTTTATATCACTTTAAATTCAGACATTCAGTGCATATCTCTTCCAAATATAAAAATTCTTTTACTATAATGCAGTAGTATGTTAGACTTACCATCCATCCATACTGTTCTTTCTTATATTTCAATAAATCCCCAACAATTAAAAAAAATGGAAATACAAAAGATCAGAAAAAACATATAGATATGTTAGAAATGGGTAAGTGAAGAAAGAAAAACTTTTAAAAAGAATGAGGCATGCCTACAAAATGTAGAAAATAGCCTCCAAAGGGCAAATAAAAGAGTTATTGGCCTTAAAGAGGTGATAGAGATAAAGGGTAGCAAGTTTATTCAAAGAAATAATAAAAAGAAACTCTTCAAACCTAGAGAAAAATTTCAATATTCACCTTTAAGGAGGTCATAAAACATTAAGCAAATTTAACAGTTACATACTAATAGGGGGTGGTATCGGGGATTGACCTGACCTATATTTTATTTTTATATTGGCCTTAAAGAGGTGATAGAGATAAAGGGTAGAAAGTTTATTCAAAGAAAAAATAAAAAGAAACTTTTTATATGTTCAGTTGTCCTGCAGAATCAAATATATGGAAAAAGATCATTAGTGGCGTCAGTTCCTGATCCCCCATTATTATGCAACTGTTAACTCAAACAAGACTATCTAAAGACATGTAATAATCAAGTTCCCAAAGGATGTAGATAAAGAAAGGTCTTGAAGGAAGTAAGAAAATAAAATGATATATAAAGGGGCTCCAATACATCTGGCAGCAGACTTCTCAGTGGAAACTTAATAGGCCAGGAAAGAGTGGAAAGATATATTCCATGGGCTAAAGAAAAATAATCTTAACCCTAGAATATTATATCCTGCCAAAATATCTCAGACAAGCACAAGCTGAGGGTTTTCATCGACTCCAGACCTGTCTTATAAGAAATGTTAAAAGTAGCTCTTCAATATGAAAGAAAAGGACATTAATGAACCACAAGAAGTCATCTGAAGGTATAAATCTCACTCTTACCAAGAAGTACAAAAATACAGAATAGTCTATTGCTGTAAATGGGGTATATAAACCACATAAATCTTGAGGAGGAGGAATAAAAGATAAGCCTATCAAAAACAATAACTAGAACAAATTTTTAAGAGATATTATAAAAAGATATAAATGGAAACAACAAAAAGTCAAAAAGCTGGATGGTGGATGGAGTTAAAGTGTAGAGTTTTCTTTTTCTTTTATTTTTTTACTTTTTTGAGACACAGTCTCACTATGCTGCCCTCGGAGAAGTGCGTAGGATCACAGCTCACAGCAACCTCTAACTCTTGGGCCTAAGCAATTCTCTTGCCTCAGCCTTAAGGCACCTGCCACAACACCTGGCTATTTTTTGGTTATAGTTGTCATTATTGTTGGGCAGGCCTGGCTGGGTTCAAACATGCCAGTTCCAGTGTACGTGGTCAGCACTCTAGCTGCTGAGCTATAGGTGCTAGGCCGAGTTTTCTTCTAGATTTCCCTTTGCTTGTTGTAAGCATCGTTGTCTTCTATTAAAAATTATTGGATATAAAATGCTTTCAGCACACCTCATGGTAACTTTAAATTGAAAAACCTACAACTACATAAAAAATGAAAAGCAAGAAATTAAAACATATTGTAGAGAAAGTAACTTTTACACTTAGGAAGATAGGAAGGAAGGCAAGCAAGATAACCAGAAATCAAATAACAGTAGTAGTAAGTGGCAGTAGTCTTCATTATTAATACCATTGTATACAAATAAACTAAACTCCCTAGTCAAAAATCATAGAGTGGTTGAATAGATTTTAAAAAATGACCCATTACCTGTTGTCTATAACAAACCCACTACCCATATAAGGACACATATATACTGAAGACAAAGGGATGAAAAAAGATATTCCATGCAAATGGAAACTCAAAAAGTGCAGGAGTATATATATTTTTATCATATAAAATATATTTTAAGACAAAAAATGTAAAGAGACAAAGAAGGTCATTATGTAAAGTGTTAATTCAGCATGAGAATAAAATAATTCTAAATATATCTGCACCCAACACTGGAACACCCAGATATATCAATATATATAGAGAGAGAGAAAGACTAATACAATAGTTGGAGACCTCAACATCCCTCTTCTGCACTAGACAGATTACCCAGACAAAAAATCAATATAAAAAATTAGGATTAACTTACACTCTAGGCCAAATGGACCTAATAGACATTTACAGAATATTTTAACCAACAATTGCAGAATACACATTCTTCTCTGTGGGTCATGAATCATCCTCAAAGATGGACCATAGGTTGGGCCCAAAACAACTCCTAAAAATTCAAAAAAATTAAAATCATATCAAATATTTTCTCTGGCCATAATGGAAAAAAAGAAAAACAAGAGCAAGTCTCAAATTAGTTGGCGAAAAAAAATAATAAACATGAGAGTAAAGATAAATGAAACGAAAACAAACAAAAAACAAAACAAACCAGAAAAGATCAATAAAGCAAAAAGTTTATTTCTTTTGCTTCTGAAAAAATAAACAAAATTGACATACTTTTAGCCAGACTAAGAAAAAAGGAGAGAAAATCCAAATAAAATCAGAGATGAAAAGGACACATTAGAACTAATACTACAGAAATCCAAAGGATCATTATAGACTCTGTAAACAACTATATGCCAATAAACTAGAAAACATGGAGGAAATGGATGAATTTCTAGACACATAAAACCTACCAAAATTGAACCAGGAAGAAATTCAAAACCTGAATAAACCAGAAAGAAGTAATGAGATTACAGAAGTAATAAAAATTCTCCCATCAAAGACAATCCCATGTCCTGATGGCTTCACTGCTGAATTCTACCAAACATTCAACGAAGAACTAATACTATCCTACTTAAACTATTCCAAAAAGTGGAAGAAGAAGGAATCAGATAAACACACACCAAAAAAAGGAAAACTATAGCCCAATAACTCCTACAAACACTGATGTAAATATTCTCAACAAAATACTAGAAAACTAAATTCAGCAGCACATTGAAAATCTACTCATCATGATCAAGTAGGATTCATCTGATGGACACAAGGATGGGATATATGCAAATCCATCAGTATGATACAGCACATTAAGAAAATGAAGGACAAAAACCATATGATCATTTCAATTGATGCTGAAAATATACCAATAAAGGTCAACACGCTTTCACGATAAAAACTGTCAAAAAATTGAGTTTAAGTACCAGAGCAAGATGGCGGCCAAGTAACAGCTTCCTTGCAACTGGGAATGGTGAGACTTGGGAGAGAAGAGAAGACTTCAGGCATCTCTGGCTGGTGGGATCTTCCCAGAAACATCCCTTTGGGGACACAGGGAGACAGTATGAAACTTCTGGACCCTATGAGGAAGGCAGAAGCAGTAGAGAACTGGCGTGTTCGTTTGGTCTAATCCTTCGGGCAGCTGTAAGTACAGCAGCAGTGAGATTGCAAACTGGAAAAGCCTTACCTGTGAGCTGTTTGGGTTTTTTTGGACTTGGCACTCACTTGACTACCTTGGGAGAACTTGGGCAAGAGTGCGGAAGTTTTTGAGTATTGTCTAGGGCCCAAGACTGAGCCACTGAGCCAGATGGAGCTACCAGTCTTTGGTTGTGGGCCATGTGGAGCCATTGTGGGAGAACTGGCTGGCAAACTCCACACTCAGGGTCGCAGAACAAGCATCGGGCAGGAGCAAGTAATCTAGAGACTGAGCAGACTAAAGGCAGGGACTGAGACACCTTGCAGCCTTAGCCCTCAGGGTCATAGAGTGAGACTGGTTTTGGCACATTGGGTAAGTGGATAGCCACTTAAGGAGTGATCCCAGTGATAAGCGCTTTCCTGAGAAAGCTTCTGCTTAGCCCAGGTGAGCAATTTCAAATATCTTCTAAGTGGGCTGAGGAGGATTTAAGCTCTCCGCCCTGTGGGGTTTGAGAAATCATTAGAGGCCTCCAGTCTCCATTTTGTACAGCTGTATCAGCATTGTGATTAACATATCAAACCCCAGAAGATCACCTGTTGCCCAGACAATGTTCAGAAAGATATATATATATACTGCTTTGTCTTTGGTTTGTAGTTTTTTTGTTTGTTTTTTGTTTTTAATTTCAACACTTTCCCTATGGATTTTTCTTTTCTTCTTTCTCTTATTTCTTCGTTTTTCTAGTTTAAATATGATTTTCCATTGTTGCCTTTTTCAACAATTAGAACTTCATTTTTTCTAGTGTTTCTACCCCTATTATTTTGTTTTCCCCCAAGTTTATCCCATAAAGTTTCAGTTTGCTTCTTTTGGTTTGATTTATTGCATTTCTGTCTTTTCTCTTTACTTGGTGGAGGTGGAGTACTGTGTCCAAACAGGCTGGCAAAGAGCTGCTGACCTAACCACCCAACCCGGCACCCTCAGAGGTTGGGGCTTCTTAGGTTGGGTCAAAGTACCCTACTGTACACATATATTGCTTCGGTCTCCCTCTTTCTGTGCCTCTCTTCTTTCTGTCAGTAGTTGCTTCTACCCTGTGCCCCTCTCCTTTCTCCTTTTTCTTTTCTTCTCTTTCTCTCTCTTTCTTTTTTTTTTCCCTTCTTGCTCTTCAATCTTCTCATCCGTCTGGTCCAGTACCAGAAGGACTCTTTGAAACCCTAGTCCAGAGGGATGGCAACTTAAAGACCAAGAGGAAGTGAAAGGAAAATTAGGGCAACAGATAAAAGAAATCACACATGAGGAAGAATCAGCAGAGAACTCCTGGCAACATGAAAAACCAGTCCAGAGCAACTCCCCCAAGGGACTGTGAGGTAGCTACTGCAGAGGATTCCACCTATAAGGAAATGTTAGAAATGATAGAAAGGGAATTTAGAATACAGATAATGAAAACAATCAAGGAAATGAAGTAAACAATGAAGGAAACTACTGATTAAGTGGAAAATAATCAAATAAGAGATGAACGATATGAACAATATAAAAAGGATATAGCTGAGCTCAAGGAACTGAAGCAGTCAATTAGGAACTTAAAGATGCAATAGAAAGTATCAACAACAGATTAGACCATGCCAAAGAATGAATCTCAGAGGTACAGGACAAAGCTCTTGAGATAACTCAGATAGTTAAAGAGGCAGAAAAGAAGAGAGAGAAAGCAGAACCTTCACTGACAGAATTATGGGACTCTATGAATCATTCAAACATACAAGTTATAGGTGTCCCAGAAGGGGAAGAAGAATACCCCAGGGGAATGGAAGCCAAACTAGAGAATATTATAAATGAAAATTTCCCAAATATTACCAAAGATTCTGACATACTCCTTTTAGAGGGATATCGGACCCCAGGTCACCTCAACTCTAACTGAGCTTCCCCAAGACACATTGTGATGAACCTGTCCAAAGTAAAGACAAAAGAAAAGATTCTTCAAGCTGCCAAGAGTAAGAGCCAGTTAACCTACAGGGGCAAATCCATCAGGATGACTGCAGACTTACCTAATGAAACATTCCAAGCAAGAATACAATGGTCATCTACCTTTAATCTACCTAAATAGAAGAATCTCCAGCCCAGAATTCTATATCCTATGAAGCTAAGTTTTAAAATTGATGGAGAAATCAAATCATTTACTGATATATAAACATTGAGGAAATTTGCAACAACAAGACCAGCTCTACAGGAAATACTTCAACCTGTTCTAAATACTACCATCACAATGGATCAACAGCAAAGTAAGAACTCAGAAATTGAAGGACAGAACCTAACTTCCACACTGATGCAAAAGATAAAACTAAGCAATGGACTCTCACAAAACAAGATGAATAGAACACTACCATACTTATCATTGTCTCAATAAATGTTAATGGCTTGAATTCCCCACTGAAGAGGCATAGATTGGCTGACTGGATTAAAAAACAAAAGCCATTCATTTTCTGTCTGCAGGAAACACACCTAGCTTCAAAAGACAAATTAAAACTCCGAGTTAAGGGTTGGAAGACAATTTTTCAGGCAAAAGGAATTCAGAAGAAAAGAGGAGTTGCAATCTTACTTTCAGATACATGGGTATTTAAAGCAACTAAAGTCAAAAAAGACAAAGATGGTCACTTTATACTGGCCAAGGGAAAAATACAAGAAGACGTTTCAATTCTAAGTATTTATGCACCCAATTTAAATGCTCCTAGATTCTTGAAACAGACCTTACTAGGCTGAGCAATATGATATCCTAAAACACCATAATAACAGGGGTCTTTAACACTCCTCTTACAGAGCTGGACAGATCCTCTAAACAGAAATTAAACAAGGATATAAGGGACTTAAATGAGACCCTAGAACAACAGTGCTTGATAGACGCATACAGAATGCTCCATCCCAAAGATAAAGAATATACATTCTTCTCATCGGCCCATGGAACATTCTCCAAAATTGATCATATCCTAGGACACAAAACAAACCTCAACAGAATCAAAAGAATTGAAATTTTGCCTTGCATTTTCTCAGATTACAAGGCACTAAAGGTGGAACTCAACTCCAACAAAAATGCTCAATCCCACACAAAGGCATGGAAATTAAATAACCTTCTGTTGAATGACAGTTGGGTGCAGGAAGAACTAAAACAGGAAATCGTTAACTTCCTTGAGCATAACAACAATGAAGACACAAGCTACCAAAACCTGTGCGATACTGCAAAAGCAGTTCTAAGAGGAAAATTTATCACTTTAGATGCCTATGTTCAAACAACAGAAAGACAGCACATCAACAAACTCACAAGCCATCTTATGGAATTGGAAAAAGAAGAACAATCTAAGCCTAAGCCCAGGAGAAGAAAAGAAATATCCAAAATTAAATTAGAGATCAATGAAATTGAAAACAAAAGAATCATTCATAAAATTAATGCAACAAGTAGTTGGTTTTTTAAAAAAATATATTAAATCGATAAACCTTTGGTCACACTAACTAGAACTAGAAAAGTAAAATCTCTAGTAACCTCTATCAGAAATGATAAAGGAGAAATTACAACTGATGTCACAGAGATATAAGATATCATCTCTGAATACTATCAGAAACTCTATGCCCAGAAATTTGACAATGTGAAGGAAATGGATCAATATTTGGAATCACACCCTCTCTCTAGACTTAGCCAGGAAGAAATAGGACAATTTCAAGCACTGAGATTACAGAAACAATTCAAAATCTTCCAACCAAAAAATGCCCTGGTCCAGGTGGCTTCACACCAGAATTCTATCAAACCTTCCAGGAAGAGATTATTTCTTTACTTCAGAAATTATTCCCAAAAATTGAGGGAGAAGGAATCTTCCCCAACATGTTCTATGAAGCAAACATCACCCTGACACCAAAATCAGGAACAGACCCTACTAAAGGGAGAATTTCAGAATTTCACTCATGAATATAGATGCAAAAATTCTCAACCAAATCCTAGCCAATAGATTACAGCTTATCATTAAAAAAGTCATTCATCATGATCAATAGGTTTCATCCCAGGGATGCAAGGCTGGTTTAACATACACAAGTCATAAATGTTATCTACCATATTAACAGAAGCAAAAACAAAGATCTATGGTCCTCTCAATAGATGCAGAGAAAGCATTCAATAAAATCCAGCATCCTTTTCTAATTTGAACACTGAAGAGTATAGGCATATGTGGCACATTTCTGAAACTGATCGAAGCTATCTATGACAAACCCACAGCTAATATTTTACTGAATGGAGTAAAACTGAAAACTTTTCTTCTTAGAATTGGAACCAGACAAGGTTGTCCTCTGTCACCATTGCTATTCAACATAGTGCTGGAAGTGCTAGCCAATACAATTAGGCAAGACAAGGAAATAAAGTGCATCCAAATGGGAACAGAGGAGGTCAAACTTCCCTCTTTGCTGATGATATGATCTTATACTTAGATAATCCCAAAGACTCAACCACAAGACTCCTGGAAGTCATCAGAAAATACAGTTAATGTCTCAGGATATAAAATCAATGTCCACAAGTCAGGAGCCTTTGTATATGCCAATAACAGTCAAGATGAGAGGCTAATTAAGGACACAACTCTTTTTACCATAGCTTCAAAAAAATGAAATGCCTAGGAATATACCTAACAAAGGAGGTGAAGAACCTCTATAAAGAAAATTATGAAATCCTGAGAAAGGGAACTGCAGAGGATATTAACAAATGGAATAACATATCATGCTCATGGTTGGGAAGAATCAACATTGTTAAAATGTCTATACTTCCCAAAGCAATCTACCTATTTAATGCCGTCCCTATTAAGATACCAACATCGTACTTTCAAGATTTGGAAAAAATGATTCTGCCTTTTATATGGAACCAGAAAAAAACCTCGTATAGCTAAGGCAGTTCTTAGTAAAAAAACAAAGCTGGGACATCACCAAACCGGATTTTAGACAGTACTACAAAGCCCTAGTGGTCAAGACAGCATGGTACTGGCACAAAAATAGAGACATACACATTTGGAATTGAATAGAAAACCACGAAATGAAACTAACATCTTAAAACCACCTAATCTTCAATAACATACCTTTGGGGAAAGATTCCCTATTCAATAAATGGTGCTGAGAGAACTGGATATCCACATGTGAAAGACTGAAACTGGACCCTTATCCTTCTCCACTCAACAAAAATTGATTCAAGATGGATAAAGGACATAAATTTAAGGCATGAAATAATAAAAATCCTCAAAGAAAGTATAGGAAAAACACTGGAAGATATTGGCTTGGGGAAAGACTTCATGAAGAAGACTGCTGTGGCAATTGCAACAACAACAAAAATAAACAAATGGGACTTAATTAAACTCAAAAGGTTCTTACAGCTAACGAGACAACAACCAAAGCAAATAGACAACCTACATGATGGGAAAGGATATTTGCATATTTTCAATCAGAAAAAAGCATGACAACTAGGATCTATAGAGAACTCAAATTAATCCACATTAAAAAAAAAAGCCAACAATCCCATATATTGATGGGGAAGAGACATGAATAGAACCTTCTCTAAAGAAGACAGATGAATGGCTAACAAACATATGAAAAAAATGCTCATCATCTCTAATTATTAGAGAAATGCAAATCAAAACCACCCTGAGATACCATCTAGCCCCAGTAAGAACGGCCCACATCACAAATCTCAAAACTGCAGATGCTGGCATGGATGTGGAGAGAAGGGAACACTGCTGGTGGGACTGCAAACTAATACAACCTTTTTGGAAGGACGTATGGAAAACTCTTAAAGATCTCAAGACCTCCCATTTCATCCTAAAATCCCATTACTGGGCATCTACCCAGAAGGAAAAAAAATCTTTTTATCATAAGGACACTTGCACTAGACTGTTTATTGCAGCTCAATTTACAATCACCAAAATGTGGAAACAGCCTAAATGCCCACCAACCCGGGAATGGATTAACCAGCTGTGGTATATGCACACCATGGAACACTATTCAGCCATTAAAAAAGATGGAGACTTTACAGCCTTTGTATTAACTTGAATGGAAGTGGAACACTTTATTTGTAGTAAAGCATCACAAGAATGAAGAAGCATGAATCCTATATACTCAATTTTTATATGAGGACAATTAATGACATTAATGACACAGTAGGGGTGGGAGAAGGGGAGAGCAGAGAGAGAAAGGAGGGGGGGTGGGAAAAAGGAAGAACAGAGGGAGGGAGTGGGGTCTTAGTGTGTGACAGACCTTTTGGGGGCAAAACACGATTGTAAGAGGGACTTTACCTAACAAATGCAATCAGTGTAACCTGGTTTCTTGTACCCTCAATGAATACCCCCCCCCAAAAAAAAATTGAGTTTAGAAGCAACATACCTCAATACAATAAAAAGCACATACAACAGGCCCACAGCAAGTATCATACTGAATAGGGAAAATGTGAAAGCCTTTTCTGTAAGATCGGGAACGAGACAAAGATGCTCATTTTCACCACCTTATTCAAAATAGTACTGGGAGCTCTAGTTACAGTAATCAGATAAGAAAAAGAAATAAAGGGCATACAAATTGGAAAAGAAGTCAAATTTTCTTTGTGGACAATATGATCTTATATCTTAAAAAAAACATAGAAATGCCACAAAAATACTATTAGAACTGATAAACAAATTCAGTAAAGTTGCAGGACACAAAATCAACATACAAAAACAGTGAGCATTTCTATAGTTCAATGGCAAATAATCTGAAAAAGAAACCAGAAAAGTAATCACAGTTATAACCACTATAAATAAATAAAACACCTAGGAATAAACTTTACCAAAGAAGTGAAATATTTCTATAATAAAAACTATAAAAAAAAAAAAACTGAAGAGGTCACAGAAAAAGGAAGGAAACTCCATGCTAATGGACTAAAGAATCAATATTATTAAAATACCCATACTACCCAAAGTAATCTACAAATTCAATACAAACTACATCAAAATACCAATGACATTATTCACAGAAATAGAAAAGTAATCTGAAAATGTATATGAAAACAAAATACCCAGAATAGCCTAAGCTATCCTGAGCAAAAAGATTACAACTAGAGGAATCACATTACCTGACTTCAAATTATACTAGAGCTGTAGTAATCAAAACAGTATAGTACTGGCACAAAAACAGACACAAAGGCTAATGAAACAGAATAAATAACCCAGAAACAAATCCATATATCGATAGTAAAAATTTTTTTTACAAGGTTTCTAAGAACACATGGGGGAAAAGACAGTTTTTTTAAAAAATGATGATGGCAAAACAGGATATCCATATGCAAACGAATAAAACTAGACCCTTGTCTCTCACCATATACAAAAATTAAATGACAACAAATTAAATACTTACATCTAAGTCCAGAAACTATGAAACTACTATAAGAAAAATTAGGGAAATGATCCAGGACATTGTTTCAGGCAATGATTTATTGAGCAACACCCCCAAAACACAGGCATTCAAAGCAAAACTGGACAAAAGGGAATATATCAAACTAAAATCTTTGTATCACAAAGGAAACAATCAATAATGTGAAAAGACAACTCACAGAACAGGTGAAAAATATTTTCAAACTACTGATCTGACAAGGGATTAATAACTTGGAATATGTAAGTAAGGACCTCAAACAACTCAATAGGAAAAAAAAAATCAAATAATCCAATGAAAAAATGAGCAAAGATCTGAATAGACATTTCTCAAAAGTAGTCATACAAAGGCCAATAAGTGTATGAAAAATGTTCAACATCCTTAGTAATCAAATTAAAACTTATAATGAGATACCATCTCGCCCCAGCGAAAATGGCTTTTTATCAAAAAGATGGCCAATAACAAATCCTGGGGAAGATATGGAAAAAGGGGAACCCTTGTACACTGTTGGTGGGAATGTAAATTAGTGCAATCACTATGAAAAATGGCATGGAGGGTTCTCAAAAGACTAAAAATAGAAGGGGGAGGGGCAAGATGGCCGACTGGAAGCAGCTTCTGACAGAGGCTCCTGTCCAAAAGGTAAGATAACCTCCAGTAACTGCCCAATTGAGCTGAAGACTGGGAGCCAAGATGAGAGAGAGAGAAATGATAACAGCAGGTCACATCTGCTGAGGCAAGCGGCGACTCCAAGAAACCAAACTCCAGGCAGAAAAACTGAATTGATGTTTTCCACAATTCTGAACTCCCAGGACACCCTTCCCCCATTATCTGACACACCAGAAGCCTTACCTCTGCTGAAACTAAGGAAGAAGGACTTGAGCAGTGCCCACCCTCCCTATCTGCTGGACCAGGTGGCTCACAAGGTAAGAGAATTGGGGCCCCACCAAGTCCCCACCAGCACCCAGGCCAGGGACTATACCCTGAACCACAGGGCTCCACTGCACCCCAGGTGAGCCCACCACCCGCCAGGGCCAGGGACTCCACAGGGACTCCAGTGTGGCTATGATCCGTGCCCCACCGGGCCTTGGCCCGCCACCCGCTGCCAGCAAGGAATGCTGCCCCCCACCCCGGCACAGCCCCGAATGGCACCCCGCTGGGTATAGCCTGCCGCCAGCAAAGGCCAGGAACTCCACGGGGACTCCCACGCTGCACTGATTTAAAAGAATAGAAATTATTCCTTGCATCTTCTACAACCATCATGGAATAAAAGTTGATCTCAATAACAACAGGAATCGGCATACTCAGACAAAAACATGGAAGCTAAATAACCTTATACTGAAGAATAACTGGGTCATAGATGAGATTAAGAAGGAAATTACCAAATTTTTGGAACAAAATGACAATGAAGACATGAATTATCAGGACCTCTGGGATATTGCAAAGGCAGTCCTCAGAGGGAAATTTATAGCACTGCAAGCCTTCCTCAAGAAAACAGAAAGAGAGGAAGTTAACAACTTAATGGGACATCTTAAGCAAATGGAGAAGGAAGAACATTCCAACCCCAAACTGAACAGAAGAAAAGAAATAACCAAAATTAGAGCAGAATTAAAATAAATTGAAAACAAAAGAATTATACAACAGATCAACAAATCATAAAGTTGTTTTTTTGAAAAGGTCAATAAAATAGATAAACTTTTGGCTAACCTATCCAGGAAAAATGAATAAAATCTCCAATTTCATCAATCAGAAATGGTAAACACAAAATAACAATAGACCCCTCAAATATTTCAAAAATCCTTAAAAAATATTACAAGAGACTTTACTCTCAGAAATATGAAAATCTGAAGGAAACTGACCGATACTTGGAAGCACACCACCGACCAAGACTCAGCCAGAATGTAGTGGAAACGTTGAACAGGCCTA
This sequence comes from Arctocebus calabarensis, assembly GCA_963573935.1. Classification (NCBI taxonomy): domain Eukaryota; kingdom Metazoa; phylum Chordata; class Mammalia; order Primates; family Lorisidae; genus Arctocebus; species Arctocebus calabarensis. The sequence continues at coordinate 14,002 of CAUYON010062317.1, forward strand.
TATCAAGTTCTGAAATAGCATCAACTATAAAAAAATCTCCCTAAAAAGAAAAGGCCAGGACCAGATGGCTTCACGTCAGAATTCTACCAAACCTTTAAAGAAGAACTAGTCCCTATATTACTAAACCTCTTCCAAATATAGAAAAAGAAGGAATACTACCCAAACATCACCTTGATCCCAAAACCAGTGAGAGACTCAACAAGAAAAGAAAACCATAGGCCAATATCACTAATGAATATTGATACAAAAATATTTAACAAGATACTAACAAACAGAATCCAACAACACATCAGACAGATTAAACACCGTGACCAAGTGGGCTTTATCCCAGGGTCTCAAGGCTGGTTCAATATACATAAATCTCTAAATGTAATTCAGCACATAAACAAATTAAAAAATAAACCATATGAATCTCTCAAATGATGCAGAAAATGCTTTTGACAATATCCAGCATCCCTTCATGACCAGAACATTTAA
>CAUYON010062322.1:0-22681 GCA_963573935.1 Arctocebus calabarensis
CCACCCCTCCCCTCCCTTTCCCCTATCCCTGTATTCCTGTGCTATAATTGGGTTTTAGAGTATCCAATGTACTCAGCCCTAATATGAAGCTAATTTATAGCTTTCATATGAAGGCTAAAACCCAATTATAGTATCTTAACCCTATTTATTTAATCAAAGCTCATTTATATCAGTGTGGACTTGCTTGCGTTTATATTATTGTTTACTTACAATCCAATGCTACATATATATCCCATTGCTCAAATTCAGCTAGGTTTGGCTTCTAGGTCTTTTGTTTGTTCAATTCATCATTTATATGTACCTCTGCCATTTTGAGTTTTCAGCACTACCTTACTTTTGGGAACTACAGAATAGTTCATGCTTATCTTATTTATTTCTTAACCTCTGTTCTGGAATTATCCATTTTTCCAAGGAGCCCCAGTGTCTTTTATTGTAGAATGATATTGAAAATACAACCTGTCTTTGTAGATGATTAATTTATTTAAATTAACAATTTATTTTGATTTCACTTCATGATTATATTTTTAATTATACTTCTTTTACTGGATTTTCTGTGGTTTATAGCATGTATATTTCACTTATCATGGTATAATTTAATGAAATGGTTACTATATTCATCCACGTACAGCGTAAGAACATGAAGACACAATAACTCCATTCCTTCTGCTGTTGTTTTCAGCCATTTGTCTCTTACATACATCAAAACTCCAAGTACATCAATTGTATTTGCTCATTGCTTGGTTCGAGATCCAAGTTCACGTATAATTTCATTTTCCTTTTGTCTGAAGAAACTCCTTTGACATTTTGTGTAGATTTTGTCTTCTGATAATAAATCGTCTCAGCTCATGTTTCTCTGGAATTATAGGGCCATATGGTAATGTATGTTTAGCTTTCTGAAAAACTATGCCACTGTTATTTACACTGGCTGAGCCATTTGCATTCCCCCAAATAATATATAAACATTACATTTTTTTCCACACCCTGGTCAATGCTTTCATTTTTCATTCTTTTTCTTCTGTTATTTATAACCAGCCAAGAGGATGTGAAGTAGCATTATATTGCAATTTTGATTTATAGCTCAATGTGCTTCTTGGTCATTTTTATATCTTTTTTTTTTTTTGGAAAAATTTATATTGAAGTCCTTTGTGCATTTTAAAATTTGGTTGTCTTTTTATAGGTTAGATGTAGTAGCTCTTTATATATTCTGAAATGTGCTAGGTTATCAATAATGGATAATAGTTTTCTTTTCATGTTTAGGAATTTTTGTTTGTTTGTTTTATTTGAGACAGAGTCTCACTTTGTCGCCTTTGGTAGAGAGCCATGATGTCATAGCTCACAGAAACCTCAGACTCTTGGCCTCAAGCAATCCTCTTGCCTCAGCCTCCTGAGTACTGGCAATATAGGTGCCTGACACAATACCTGACCACATTTTAGAGATGGAATCTCTCTCTGAGTCAGATTGGTCTCAAACTCCTGAGCTCAAGCAATCCACACCTGGGCCTCCCAGAATGCTAGGAGTACAGATGCAAGCTACCACACCTGGCCTTGTTCCATCCTTTGAAGATGTTACTTTGTTGTCTGGTACCTTGCATAATTGTTAACAAGCAGTTTGATGCCATTTGAAAATTTCTCCTCTAAGTAATTAGTGTCATTTCCTTGGTGACATTTTAGGTTTTTATTTTACCACTTGTTTTCATGTTCAAATTGGATATAATTTATCTTGGTGTAGAATTTTTGTTTTTTCTTTGTTTGATTTTGCAATTATTGTTCTTGGTGTCCATTGAGCTTCTTGGGTCTATAGATTGTAACAGATTTTAAAGATTTTCTGCACTACTACTTCAAATGTTTTAGACTTTCCCCCCACCTAGCTTTTTCTTTTCCTGCAGTTCCTTACATGTTTGATAGACTGTTTGATATTGTCCATAGCCATTTTTTTATTTTTTCCTTTTTATCTTTGTATTTTATCTTAATATTTCTATTGTTTTTATATACTTATCTTTTCTTTTTCTGTGTCTAAATCCTGTCCAATTATTTTTATCATGTAATTTGTCTCATAATTTTTTTCTAAAAATTCTGGGTTTCCTTCCTTTATTAATCTTCTATGTATTTCCTTATTATCGTCATATTTTTCTTTAAGTTCCAGAATATATGGAATATTTTATGGCAAATGAATTTTATTTTTAGTCATTCTTATCTGTTAATTCCAATTCAGCCATTTTTTCTTCCCCTATTTCTAATAATTGATTTTTCTTTTTGTTATAGATGACATTTTCTTGCTTTGCGTGTCTCATATTTTCTAATATATGTCAGGCTTTGTTAATTTTATAATGTTGGCAATAGCTGTTTATTGCATTCCTTTAAGTAATGTTGGATTTGCCTTTCACATGTAGTTAAATTACTTAAAATAATATTGTTACTTTGGAAACTTTCCTTAAACGTTTATTAGGAAAAATTCAGGGACATCTTTAGCCTAGATCTAATTCATTCCCACTAATGAGGCAATGTTTTCTTCATTCTAACTCTAAACAATATCACAAGTACTGTGGGTGTTTGGCTGGGTTTGGAAACTATTCCCAGACCCGTGTGACCTCTAAAATCATACAATTGACTGTGCCTCAGTGGTTCTTTCCCTTCTCAGATAATTTTTCCTTAATAAGCCACAAATTGGTACTCAGCCAAAAACTCAAGGGCACCCCCCCACCCCCGGAAGCTCATCCAATCTCTTTCTTTTTAACTCCCTCACCTCCAAGAGCTTGCACTGCAGTCTAATCAACTCTGCTTACCAGACTATTATTTCTTGTGTTATTAATGCAATTAGTCTTCTGGATTTTTTTCAGTTTCCCTAATTGTACTGTGGCCTGACAATCTTTTCCAGGCAATAAACTGAGGCAGTCATAGAGCTTATCTTTTTGTTTATTTTCTTTCTCACAGGAATCAGAGTCTTTTATTGTTTGTCTTCCAGAATCTGAGAGCCATTTTCTTCATATACATTTATTTTTAAACTTTTCTGGTTAAGGTAGGAGAGCAAATCTGATCCCTGTTATTCCACTACCCATGGACTAGAATGTGTTTGTGTATCTCCTGTTTGTTATTATTACATTTTCAAATTATTTTAAAGTATATTTAAACAATAATTTATTTGTTCAGCCTCCTGTTAGTGACTATTTGGTTGTTTTGGGCTTTGAGGTATTATGACTAGAACTGCTAAAAGATCCCTTTGCTTGTGTTTAGATGGGCATATAGCTCTATATCTCTTTAGTAAATACCTGGGAGTCAAACTGCTGAGCCATAGTTTATACAGGTGTTTTGATTTGCCTTCTATTTAACATTAGCAGATCTCACTGATTTCCTAAAATGAGTGCAAACATTTATACACCTGATAGTAATTCATGAAAATTTCAGTTATCACACATTCTCATCAATGCTTGTCTGGCAATGCTTGTTTTTTCAATATTAGCTATTCTGTTAGGTATGTAGAGGTGTTTCATTGTGTATTTATGTTTCCTTCAATGGATTAATAATAATTTGGATTAGTCTATCATATTTCTTTAATTGTTTTTTGAGACAGATTCTCACTATTTTGCCCTCAGTAGAGTGCTATGGCATCATAGCTCACAGAAACCTCCAACTCTTGGACTCAAGTGATCCTCTTGTCTCAGCCTCCCAAGTAGCTGAGACTACAGGCAACTTCCAGAATGCCTGGCTAGATTTTTTTAGAGACAGGGGTCTCTCTCTGGCTCAGGATGGTCTCAAACTGCTGACCTCCAGTAATCCACCCATGTCAGCCTCTCAGAGTGCTAAAATGACAGGCATGAGCCACAGAACTATCATATTCTTATATGCTGTTTGAATATTGTCTTTTATGAAGTGCCTGTTCAGGTCTTTTCCCCACATTTTATCTGTGTCATTTTTATTTTCTTATTGATTTATGAAGCCTTTAAAAATATTGTGGTTATGGCTCGATGCCTGTGGCTCAACAGGCTAGGGTGCCAGCCACGTACAACTGAGCTGGCGGGTTCGAATCCAGCCCGGGCCAACAATAATGATGGCTGCAACCAAGAAATGGCTGGGTGTTGTGGCAGGCGCCTGTAGTCCCAGCTACTTGGGAGGCGGAGGCAGGAGACTCGCTTGAGCCCAGGAATTGGAGGTTGCTGTGAGCTGTGATGCTACAGCTCTCTATCCAGGGTGACAGCTTAAGGCTCTGTTTCAAAAAAACAAACAAACAAACAAACAAAAAATATTGTGGTTATAATTAATACAACTATTACAGTTATTCTTCCAGTCTAAGGCTTTCTTTTTTACTCTTTTTGACATATCTTTGAATAAACCAATTTATTTCTAAAGGTAAAATACAGTTTATTAACTTTTCAAATTTCAAAATATTAGTTAAGGGGGTACAGGTGTTTTGTTATGCAAATATCTTGTATTTTATAATGTTAAGTCAGGACTTTTGTTGTGGCCATCACCAGAATAGTGTTCATTGCACCGGATAGATAACTCTTTATCTTATGCCTACCCTCCTGCCCTTCCTCATCCTTGTTTCTCATGTCCTTTATATCACTTCGTGTCCATATGTACCCATCTATCAGGTCCCACTAATTAGTGAGAACATATAATGTTTGACTGAACGTTCCAGAGATATTCACTTAGGATAATGTTCTCTAATGTTCTCCTTCCATGTTGATGCAAATAACATTATTTTGTTCCTTTTTATGTCTCAGTAATGCTTCGTGGTATACAAGAAACACATTGTCCTCATCCATTCCCAAGTTGATGGGTACTTAGATTGATTCCACAGTAGTGATTGTGCTGCAATAAACATTTGAGTGCAGGTGTCTGTTTTTGATTAAATTACTTCACTTCCTTTGAGTAGGTGGGAAATCTACCCAAAGTAGAATTGCTAGATTGAATGCTAGATCTACACTTACTTCTTTGAGGAATCTTCATACTGTTTTCCATAGAGGTTGTACTAATTTGTAGTCTCATTAACAGGGTATAAGCAGATTTCTCTCTCTCCTTGTCTGTCTGTCTGCCTGTCTGTCTCTCTCTTTCTCTCTCTCTCCATGCTAGCTTCTATTGTCTTTTGACAGTTCAATAATGATCATTCTGATGGGATAAGGTGGTATCTCATTATAGGTTTAATCTGCATTTCCATGATGATTAGTGACGTCGAACTTTTTTTATATGTTTATTCGGCTTTTGCTACCTTCTTTCAGAAAATGTCTATTAATGTCATTTGCCCACTTTTTGATGAGGTTGTTTTCTTTCTTGATTTGTTTCAGTTCTTTGTAGATTCTGGGCAGCTGTATAGTTTGAGAACATTTTCTCCCCTTCTCTAGGTTGTCTATGCATTCTGTTGATTGTTTCCTTTGCTGTGAAGAAGGTTTTCGACTTAACTTTTTATTTTTATAGTATTTATTGAATATTTGGTGCTTTTATCTCCTATTTAAGAAATATTTACCTACTCCAAGTTTATAAATAGATGTTTTGTTATTTATAATAGGGTTCTCCAGAGATATAAAACTATAATAATAGGTTATACACAGATACATAAAAGGAATTGGCTTATGTAATTATGGAAGACCTGAGAAAGAAGGGGGTGGTGAAATGATGTAGAGCCCAATGTCTGAAGCCCTCGGAACCTGAAGCTCTAATATCCAACCAGTAGAAGAAGATGTAATTCCCCACTCCAGAAGAGAAAGCTAATTCTCTCTTCCTACACCGTTTAATTCTATCTAGGCCCTCAAAGAATTGAATGGTATCCTCCCACATTATTAAAGACAGATCTATATTCAATCTTATGATGCAAATGCTAATCTCTCTGGAAACACCCTCATAGACAGAAATAGTTGTTTTATGATCTTTTACAGATTATCTGGATATTTATTAACTCAGTTAACTTGACACATTAAACTAGCAATCTCAATATTCTAAAAGTTTGTTTTAGTTTTTGATGATATGTCTAAAATTAGTCTTTGAATATGGCTTAACATAGGAGAATACAAAAAATGGGAAAGTTATATTTTCTACACAGATATACAATTGAACCAGCATCATTTCTCTATTCTTCACAGTGTCATTTTGTTTGTAAATCGCTCCTTTGCGAGTTGTCTGTCCTTGTTCTAGTATTGTGCTTTCTGGTCATCATGGTTCTGTAATTGTTCTTAGTATCTAAAAGTGTAATTCCTCTAGATTTGTTTTTATCTCTTCAATGTGCTTTGGCTGTTATGGTCCCTTCGTTTTACCCCAAAGAGTATGATAATTTAACATGAAAAAATATAATTTTTTTAATTTTTATTAAATCATAATTGTGTACATTGGTGCAACCATGGGGCACAATGTGCTGACTTCTATATACAATCTGAAATATTTTCATTGAACTATTTAACATAGCCTTCATGGCCTACATTGCTGGTGAGAAAAGGGAAATATAATTGTATTAACATTGCATTCCATCTATTGATACATATCAGAAATGACACATTTAAAGTATTGGATCTTTTAATTCATGAGCTTAACATATCTTCTGATTATTTTGATCTACTTTTAGAATCGATATTCTAATATCTGTCATAGTTTTGATGCTTTGTCTTATTTATTATTTTTCCATTTTTTGTTGAATATAGAAATGTGATTGGATTTTATATTTAACTCAATACAGTGATTTTGCCAAAAGTAATTATTCATTTTGATTATTTGTTTATAAATTCTTGAATTTTTAGTTTCCTATGACTCGGATCTAGAATAATGGCAAGATTTTTTTCTTTAATTCTTGTTATTTATTGTTCTTTGTTTATTTCACCAGTAGTTCACTACTGAATACAAGTGAAATAATGGGATTCCTTGCATTGTTTGCATTTTCAGAAAGAAAATTTTCAGTATCTAAGCTCGCATATTGTGTCTGCCTTTGGACACTTAAGATTTCCTTTATAAAGTTTTTTAAAAAATCCTCTTCAGAGTTAGAATAGAGATGGTACTGTTGTTTTCATTATAAATATGTGTTCAGTTTTGTGAATGCTTTTTCCTGCATCTATTGAAATGATGATATGATTTTTCTACTTGTTTTATCTTGTGTCTGCAAATACCCAGGAAGGTGGTGCGTGGGTTGGATGCCATGTGTTTATCAGCTCAAATTGGAACATTTCTTCACTTCTAAAATTTAATTTATCATTTTCTCATTTCTGTTATAGTTCTTGCGTGTATAAAATATACTATTTTAACAAAAATAACCAGATCTATTTGTTATAGTGGCCAAAGAATGACCAACAAAGCCTCCTGTCCGTTACCCTCAATGCATGCTTTTCCTTTGTCCCTTCAAATGAATTTTGACTAATTCATTAAATTTGTTGTTTCTGTTTGTTTATATTTTACCCTGTGAATTTCAGGTTTGTCTTCACTGTTGCTTTCTGCTGTCTTCTTTTTACAGTTTTATTTTGAAGATGTAATTTATTTGTTTTAATTTTTCATGTATGTTGATATAAATCATTCCTTTGATTTTTTTCTATGTAAAATCCTATACAATGTTTTTGACATCCTTATTTTTTAAATTCGACAATTATTCTTATCTTGTTTCACCAAAGAGATTTGATAGTGATAACCTTAACATACTTAGATGGCACTGATGTTTAGCTGTTTGGTTTCTGGTTTCTAATTTTACTGCACTGAGATCAAAGAAGTTTGTTGCATTCTACAGTGTGGAGCCTTTGGTGAGCTCGTTTTGGTATAGGTAATGGCCAGCCCATTTTCATCATCTACATTTGATGCATTATTACATTATAATAAATAAGGACAAACATTGATGGTAGTTTTGTTTTATGCATTCTTATTTGTTTATTCCTTGTCTAATAGAGCTGATGGGGACTAGGAGTAATAAGTAAAAATTTCCCATTGCTTTGTTCTCTGTTCCTTGCGGCTGCTTCAGTCATTTCTACTCTATGTTCTTTAGTGTTGATTTCCTCCTAGTAGTGATGCCTGCATTGCAAATGCTGGCCTTTACAAGGTGTTCCTTTTGTTTTCATTTAATACCTTTGACCTGATTTTATTTTCTCTTCTTTCATATTATATATTTGCCTGACCTTTGCTCATCCATTTGTTTTTAGCTTCTTCAAATTACATTGCTTTATGTATTCTTATACTGTTTTTTTTTTATGAGACAATCTAAATTTCTTTTTTTCTATTGGAAGGAACTAAAAGCACATTTATATTTATTGATATATCTGATATACATATTTATTCAATTATACTTTTTTCTTCTGTATTATTTTTCTGTGTTTATTATACTTTCTGTAGGGATAAATGTTTTTTATGTTTTAACAACTTTATTAAGTTGCATTTGATATATAAAAGATTACACATATTTAATGTGGATAATTTGATGAGTTTGGGTATATGAAAATGCCATAATTAAGGTAATGGACATACCCAACAACTTTCGAATTTTCATTGTGGCCTTTTCTTTGGAATTTAAAGCTTGTTTTATTTTTAATTTTTCTATATGCTAAGAACAATTAACATTAGATCCACCCTCTTAAAAAGTTTGAGTACACAATATTGTATCATTCATTAAAGACACTATGCTATCATGTGGATGTCTAATATTTATTCACATATTGTAACTGAAACCTTGTAACATTGAATAAACACTCCCCATTACTTCATCCCCCAGCCTCTTGAAACTACTATTGTATTCTCTGGTCCTATGAGTTTAACAATTATAAAGTTGTTAAAGTTTAATAAAAATAAAGTTGTTAAAGAGGACAAGTTGTATGTCCTCTATAAATGGCTTATTTTCTCTAAAATAGTGTCTTCTGCATTTACCTAAGTTACCACAAACGTCAAGGTTTCCTTTTTAGGCTGAATATTTCATTATATGTATACACCACAATTGCTTTATTCTTCTTCTGTTGATGAGCACTTGGGTAGTTTCTAGATCTTGGTTATTCTGAGTCATTTTTCGGTGAACATGGAAGGCAACTATTTCTTTAAGTTCCTGATTATAGTTCTTTCAAATGTATAGCCAAAAGTGGTATTGACAGGTTATATGGTAATTTTATTTTTAATTTTTTGTAGGACTTCTATGCTGTTTTTCATAGCTGTTGAACGATTTTCTATTCTCACCAATAATGCATGAGAATTTCAGTTTGTGCACATCCTTGACAACATGTATTGTCTTTAAAAAAGTCATCCTAACATACAAAGTAATATCTTAATAAACTGCATCAATAGTTAATGATGTTGAGCATCTTTTCATAAAATCTGGTCCATTAACACAGGATATTTTTATATTTAATAATATCTCATTTAATTTCTCATATAGATACTATTTTATAATTTTCAATGTATACGTTTTCAATTCCTCAGGAAAACTTATTTCTAAGCTTTATATTCTTTTAGATGTTATTGTAAATGGGATTGTGTTCTTAATATCCTTTTTGGATTGTTGTTATAAGTATATTGAGATGCAACTTACTTTTTAGTTTGTTGATTTTGTTTTCTCTAACTTTGGGGAATTCATTTATTAGTTCTAATGGGATATTTCTTTTTGCTTTCTTTGAGTGTGTGTGTGTGTGAGTGTGTGTGTGTGAGTGTGTGTCTTCTTCTAGTCTTTGGGACTTATAAGATCTTGCCATGTGCAAATGAAGATAATTTTTACTTTTTCCTTTTCTATTGAGATTCCATTTATTTCAAGTCCTGCTTAGTTGCTATGGATATCACTTCCAGTACATTCATTCCCCTGAAACTTATGAGGATTAATTCCATGATCTCCCAAAGGTACTAAAATATGAAGATACTTAAACCCCTTACATAAAATGGTGCAATATTGTGCATAGCCTACACACATTCTCCTGTGTACTTTACATCATATCAAAATTTTCAAATACAATGAAAATGTTATATAAGCACTTATAGTTTTGAATTTTGGATTTTTTTATGCTTTACTGTTCATTTTTTATCCATGGTTGATTGAGTCTACAGTTACAGAGCCAATGCATATAGAGGGCAGACTCTTCTGCATTGAATAGAAATGTAGAGAATGGGTATACTTTCCTTACCTCTGATTTTAGAGGAAAAGCTTATTTTTTTTTAAATTGTTAAGTATGATGTTATCAGTGTATTTGAAAAACATAGACTTTATTACATTGAGGGCCATTCCTTCTATACCAAGTTGTTAACTGTTTTTATCATGAAATGCATAATTTTGTCAAAATCTTTTTCTGCATCTATTGAAATCATCATCTAATTTTTATCCTTTATTGTCTGTTAATGAAGTATATTATATTTACTACTAAGCATATGATAAACTACCCTTGAATCCCAGAGATAAATTCTAATTGATCATGGCGAATGATCTTTTTAATGTGCTTTTGAATTTATCTTACCAGTATTTTACTAACAAGTTTCACATCAATATTTCTCATTGATAATTGGCCTGTAATTTTCTCTTTTGCTCTTTGTTTGACATTGGTATCAGGGTAACGTTTGCCTCATAAAATGATTTTGGAGGTTTTCCCTCCTCTTCAGTTTTTAGAAGAGTTTAAGAAGGATTGACATTAATTCCTTAAATGTTTCTTAGAATTCACTAATAAAGACATCTAGTCCAGGGCTTTTCTTTGTTGGGATTTTTAAATTAGTGATTCAATCATTTTTTACTCATTATTAGCCTACTCAGATTTTCTATTTCTTCATGATCCAGTTTTGGTAAATTTTATATTTCTGGAGTTTTATACATTTCATCTCACTTATTCAGTTTGTTGGTATATAATTGTCCAGGCAGGGCAGTGGCTTATTCCTGTAATCTTAGTGCTTTAAGAGGCCAAGCCTGGGGGGATTGCCTGAAGCCAGGAGTTCAAATCCAGCCTGAGCAATGTAGTGAGACCCTGTCTCTGCAAAAAAGGAAAGAAAGGAAAAGAAAAAACTAGCCATGTGGTGTGGCCTGTGTCTGTACCCCAGCTACTTGATAGGCTGAGCCAGGAAAATCACTTGAGCCCAGGAGTTTGAGGTTATAGTAAATGATGACTGTACCACTGCACTTCAACCTGGGGGACAGAGCAAGACATTGTCTGAAACAAACAAACAAAAAAGGTTCATAATAGTATCTTATGATCTGTTTTATTTCAGTGTCATCAATTAGATCTTCTCTTTCCTTTCTGATTTTATTTTATTTTTATATGTTTTTCACATTACTTCATAGTTTACATTCCATTTCTTAACATTTTTTCCATAACATTTTCATTTTCTTAAAGTCTATTAGTATCATTTGAATTCAAAACCTTCCATTTCATAAAATTCCACTTCAAAATATTCTATTCAATAACATTCAGTTCTGTAACATCTTATTTCATACAGTTTTATTCAATAGCATTCCTTTCTATTACATTACATTTCATCACATTCCATTGTATTCCATAACATTCCATTCTGTAACATTTTGTGTTATGACGTCCATTCTGTTACATTACATTCTGTATCACTGCATGAAATCACTTTCCATTCTGTAATGTCCCATTATGTTACATTCAATTCTGAAGCATTCTGTCATATTCCAGTCTGGGCCCCTCCCTTCCCTGACATTCCATAATATCCCATACTGTGACAGTTTATTCCATAGAATTCCATTGAGCAACATTCCATTCTGTTACATTTAATACCATAACATTCCATTCCCCTACATTTTACTACACAATATTATATTCTAAAATATTACATTTCATAAAATCCCATTCTATAACATTGAGCATTGAAATTCATGACACTCCATGCTTTTATATTCCATTTTATTCTATTCTATTCTGTAACATTCAGTTGTGTGCTATTTCAGTAATGGCAGAACATTTTGTAATGTTTTGTTATATAGTATTTCTTTCTGTAATGTTTCACTCAGTAAAATTTTATCCTATAATATTCCATACCATAATATTCCATTATTTTCTATTCCAGTTTGAAACATTCCATTTCATCACATTCCATTTCACAACATTCCATTCTGTACTATTCCATTTGTTAACATCACATTCTGTAATATATCATTTCCTACTATTCTATTTCATACATTTCTTTTCCATACACTGTGTTCCATAACATTCCATTCTGTTCTATTCAAATTTGTAAAAATCCATTCTCCCATATTTTATTCTGCACAATTCCATTCTATGTCATTTCATTCTTCAGAATCTTTTAGTGTCACTGTATTATGAAACAGAAATCATAGATAAAATATACCTCAAAATTGTAAAAGCCATAGACCACAGACTCACAGCCAACATCATACTGAATGGGGAAAAATTGAAATCAATTCCACTTAGATCAGGAACTAGATAAGATTGTTCACTGTCACCATCTCTATTCAACATAATGCTGGAAGTCTTAGCCAGAATAATTAGACAAGAGAAGGAAATCAAGAGTATCCAAATGGGGACAGAAGAGGTCAGACTATCACCCTTTGCTGATTATATGATCTTATACCTAGAAACCATAAAGATTCTCCCAAGGGACTCTAGAACTGATGAATAAATTTGACAGGATTTCAAAATAAGTATATACAAATCAATAGTATCCTTATAGGTCAACAATACTCAAGCTGAGAATCAAATCGGTGACTCAGTACCTTTCACAATGGCAACAGAGAAAATAAAATACCTAGTAATATATTTAACAAAGAAGGTAAAAGACCTTTGGAAATTTGGTAAAAGAGGAAATATTAGGACTAATTGAAATTCTTTTAAGCTGTGGTGTGGATAAGAAAATATTGAAGATCTTTTCCGTGGGGAGGATTTTCCAGTTTGTCATGCTGTTTTCAGGACACAGAAGGTGACTCCTACAGAAAGGTCTATGTTTGATTTTACAGAAACATGTGAAGCTTGCAGACAGCACAATAAGTTTGCTTTTTATGAGAGCTTTGAAATATAGTTATAAATAAGCTCTCATTTTACTACTACCCTCACAAGTCTGTCACTGTTGATGAGGAATGGGTATCTTTCCATGGGTATTGTTCATTCAGACTTAGATTGTTCAGTTGAGCCTGAGAACTACTGAATTGTAGTGAATCTTTTGTGTGATTCTTTACAAACCTGTTTTGCAGTGTAGCCATATACAGAAAAATCAGAGAACCTTTTGAGAAATTACAATGGTAGTTCTGAGATTGTAAAAAGATGGGTTCAGAACTGTCATTTGGATCAGTCCTAAAGAAATATTATCATAAACAGAAAGTTTACCTCCATTGCCCTGACTTTTAACTTGCTTCAGAAGAATATACCACTTGGTACTGTTCACAGTGATAAAGGGATTTACCTCTAAGACTCAGGCCAGAATCCATGAAAAACTCTCCATCTGGTATGGTATAGTAAGATTTGCCTTCTCTCAAAATATTTAGTGTTATAATACTCTGACACTAAAATAAATGCTGTAGAAGGAAATATTAGAGAATGGAATTGTACAGAATAAAATATTAGGGAATGGATTTTTACCAATTAGAATAGAATAGAATGGAATGTCATAGAATATAATGTATGGAAAAGAAATGTATGAAATAGAATACATTGGCATTAGTAAGTTATGTTCTAAAGATAGGAAAGGTAGTTATAGTACTTTCCACACAACATGAAGCATTGAAGGTGACAGATAACAAGCCTGATGTAATCCACTTTTTAATGCTACTAATGCTGATGTTAATACACTTGAATAGTGTATGAGACTGTATTCTTGTCCCAAGGAACTTGGCATTGACCCTAGGCAATTTTCTACAACCCCATTCACATTGCAGCATGCAATTCATATGTGAGTCTTTGGGAAACAAATAGCCACTGCTTACAACTTCATTCAACAAAACAATCAGGAAGAAAATGCTTTTTGAATGATTTGGCTTTGGTATGTGACTGCCATGCTCACTGATTGAGTCTGCTAAATTTGTTTTTTGAATTATTCTGTTCAGTCATTGCGTTCATCAGCTCCAGCGTTTCCGTGTGGTCCTCTTTCAATGAACTCTATGTCTTTGTTGGTATTGTCATTTTATTCATGTACCGTTGTCCTAATTTCATTCATTTATTAATCTGTGTGCTCTGGCAGCTCATTGAGCTTCTTTGAAATGATTACTTTAAATTCTTTGTCAAGAACCTTCCTGTCTTTCGGGTTGGTTACTTGAGCTTTATTTTGTTCCACTGGTGCTGTTATATTTTCCTGATTCTTTATGCCCCCTTCTATGTTTCTGTGTGTATTTTATTACCTTCTATTTTTTCCTACTTCTTTCTCTTTCCATTTGTCTTTCTGTCTCTGTCTCTGTGTTTATCTCTTTCTTTCCTCCTTGCTCTGACCTTTATTTTTACTGTTGCTTTCAACCTCACTCTTGGATCCTCCCTCTTTTGCTTCCTTCCTCTATTTCTTTTTAAAAACATTTGATATTTAGAATAGTGTGATGGTGTGGGAGGAATGTACTTGATAACAAAGTCAAATGTATATATAAAAAATATTGCTTAGAATGCGTTATGTCTTCCTTTTATCCTGTGTATGCTTTTTTTCTCTTTTGTTCATCTGATTCACTTTTTATCATTTGGTTTTCATCCACCATCTATGCAGAAATAAATTGACTTATACTATTTTCTTTTGTCTTGCTAAATTCACATCCCATTATATAAACTCCTCTATTTTTACCATTTAAAAATTTATGATTTGTTTTAGTATTCTTTCGATCTTGTCCTCATATTTGTTTTAATTTTACATTTATAATTAAAATGATCTATTTGTGTACCACTAGTCAATTTGCCAATATTTCCTTACTCAATGGGCCAATGTTAGATAAAGACTGTCCTTGTCTGGACTCCTCTGAATGGGCTAGGACTTCACTCATCTTGTTTTCATGTTTCTATTACCAACTGGCTAGTAGCAAGAAACTCCTTGGCTGTCACCTGGATTCCATGAGTTTTGTTTGATTGTATTTGTTTCAGGTTTAGTTTTACTTTTTTGTCTTCTTTCTTTGAATGCTGCAGTCTAGAAGCTTGGTGTCAACCTGATCTTTATTTTTTGTGTCTTATTCCATTTTTCCCCAAGACTCAAATAATGTTTTTCTCTTTTATTTTTGAAGTCCAAAAATATTATTAGAGTATATTTTCAGGTTGAGTATTTTAGGTGAATTTTTTTTTCAGTAAATGAGTCCTTTTTTTTTTTAAATGTAGATTAAGACCTTGTTAATTAATGGTGAGTTTTCCTGCACTATAATGTTAAATAATAAATTGTAGACTTTTGGGCTTTTACTATATGAAATTCAATAATACACATGTGATTTTCCTTGTATCTGTTAGTTTCTATCTCATATATTTTGCACCTTTGTAAGTTTAATTCAATTTTATTTTATGTTTTTACTCTTCATGATAGTTACTTCTCAATATTCCTCAGTATATTTTCTTAAAATCTACTCTGCATTGGTCATCCTGGGTTCTATGCTATATTACTGGGTTGATCTTTTCCCCTTTTTTTCTATATGTTCAAAATCATCATTTCATATTTAATTTTTTTCATTTTCCCTCATTGACTAGTGAATGCATTAATTTACTCTTTATTTTTAAAATATCTGATTCAGAGTGCATTTTGTTTGCAATTGATTATTTTGTTACTTAATTTTCCTTGGGTAATGCCATAGGTTTTGCTGTTGTTTTGTTTTGTTATACCTTGTGTCTCAGGGTAATATTTTCTTCAACTGAATGAAAGGTTTATTTTTTTATTTTCTGTTCTCTTATTGTAATAGCTTGGTAAGATTTTAGTTTCTATTTTTGCTAATTTGTTAATTTCTTATATTTTTCTGGGACCACCTATAGAACATGTCTCCGTGCCAACTGGGGTGAAGGTCTGTGTTGTTTTGCTATTTCTCTTACATAGAAAATGTCCTTGTTTATTAGTAAAATAAAACAGAGTTCTTTCCCTGGACACCAGCTCTCTGTGTGATAGGAGATATTGAATGTCCTCCAGTTTTCTTCTTTTTTCTTCCTCTGTATAAGTTTATAGGGTGCAATTATAATTTTGTTATAGGGATAGATCGTCTATCTTCTTTTTCTTAATTGCCCATTTTCTTCATTGCTTTTTCCTTTTCATATTATGCTTCTAACTGATGTCTTCTGTTTTTAAGTTGCCTCACTTTTTCCTTGCAGCACTGCTTTGTAAGACTGCCAACTTTTGATTCCTCAGTAGTTACTATTCTAGTCAGTGAAGGCCTAGACATCAGTATTACAATATTGAACCAGTTCCCACACACTGTATACTTCATCTCTGTCCATGTAAATACATATCTTACACGAACTAAAGATAATGTTCTTTCTGTTACACTAGTCAGATTTTAGGAAGGTTCACTCATTTATTCAAGTAATATGCACTGACAATCCACCAAAGCGACAAGAGGTAACAAGTGAAACGAAGGCCCACATTTACACCCTGGAAGACTGAGATAGTAACCCAAATAGTTGCATCATAACGTCTGTTTTAGAAACCTGAGTTACAGTTATTTGTCTTAGCTCACACACTCCCTCTAGCAAAAAAGAGGGAAATATTTTGCTATTCATAAGAACAAAGATGCCAAAGCAAAGAAAAACAAGCAACAAATAAGCAAAAACAATGATTTGTTCTTGCACTAGACAAAATTTAAAACGAGTGTTTGTTATATTGTTTTTAGTACATTTTATTGAAGTGCTTTGAAGAATAAATCCCCTTTTCCCAGTTTCCCCATTGATACCATAAGTGGCATTATTTTTAAACGGATTTAGATAACCAGTTGGAAAAAAATTTCACCGTAAAGCCAATCATCAAATCGATCCATGTGTTGTGTGCTCAGACATTTTGCAATGTTTGTGTTTCCTACCTTATTGCTCGTCCTTAATAAATTTGTTATTTCTGAAATCTCCTGAAAGTCCCCTCACGTAGAGGCACACTGGCCACATTTAACATTTTGTCCTTAATTTTTCTAATAAATATGTCAGTGTAGCATTGCCCTCATCTTAGACACTTATTTCAAATCTGAGGTAAGCAGTGAAATAAGAAAAGCATGTCAATTGTTAAATTAATGTCCGTGGTCGTGAGATATAACTTAACATCCTGAATTTGGACAAGATACTTTTTATATATTAGCATATTTTAAGAGTATATTAATAGTGATGATAAATCAAGCAAAGAACTGAGAACTCGGTTTGAAGCTGTCTGTGAATTTCTCACCGTTCTTTGAACTGATTTCAAGTATGATATTATTTTTTGTCATATACAGACAGTATTAATTCTATAGTACCTCAACATTTGTGTATATGTTCATATTCTTTTAATTCTTAGTAATGATGTTCCTATTTCATTTACCTTATTTTTTGATATGTTAGATGATGAAAAATGCTTTATGTTTTTATGTGGTTTTTATTTCAGATTAATGTAAAGGCACATGATGATGAGGTTACAGTATTGCATTTTAAATAGTACGCTCTCATTCAGATCCAGTTCAGATTTCTTCTCTATGAAAAATGATGGCATCACCCTTTATGATTTAACATCTAGCACATTGCTTGGTAATTATTTAATAGATATTGAACTAAACCTGTAAATATTTATCTTCAAAATGTGAACAAAAGTAAGTTATACAATGGTACAACACTCATATATCTTAATTCAGAGTAAGCAGATATTGATGCTAAAATATTTGGTATATATATATTTATATATATATATATATACACACACACATATGTTTTTTAAGACAGAGTCTCACTATGTTACCCTTGGTAGAGTGCCATAACATTACAGTTCACAGTAACCTCAAACTCTTGGGCTTAGGCGATTCTCTTACCTCAGCCTCCTGAGTAGCTGAGACTACAGGCACCTGCCACAACGCCCAGCTAATTTTCTGTTTTGCAGTTCGGCCGAGACTGGGTTTGAACCCGCCACCTTTGGTATATGGGGCTGGTGACCTACATGATGAGCCACGGGTGCCACCCAGAAGATTTTCTTTAAACATATTATTCCTATATAAGTTATTATAGGAATTTTTTTGACAAGTTTATAAATTTCCTGTTACATCTACTTCTTATAATTTTATTTCTCTGATTCTTTTTGAGGTTATTACCCATTTATGTTTTATGGTACATATGCTTTGTTTATTAGTTGCCTCTTTTTAAAAGAACACCTATTTCTATCTTTTCATTGATTTATAGGCGTTTGTTTATTCTTTTAAAATATTTGTTCAAGAAATGCATTGAATGTTTCCCTTCTGCAAAGAAAACCTCTTAAACCATCGTATAAGATAAAGTCTCTGCCTTACATAGTTAATATTTTACTGGAGAGGCAAAAAGTAATAAGGCAAAGAGAAGAAATCTGAGATAAAAGTATGTCCTTTGAATTTCTTAGGAAAGAATTTTCCAGAGAAAGGAAATATGAAGTTCGAAAATTTTTAGTGAGGAGATGCTTGGATTTTCTGAGAAATAGTGAAGACTATGCTGGGTGAAGTGATTATGAAGCAGAGACATTGGGGTTGAGGCTGGAAAGGTGGTTGGCATTTAAATCATGGATGATCATGTTGGACTTGGTAGTGCAACAACAACAACAACAAAAAGTGTGTTGAGAATTCACTAATGAATTTTGAGGGGTAAGATTTTTAAATTTGCCTATTACACAATCTAGGACGAAGTTCTAAAAAGGGAGTGATTTTTCCCTCCAAGAGGTATTTGTCAGTATCTGGAGACATTTTATTTATTTTAATAGATAGGTACTAATGTCATCTAGTTAGTAAAGGAGAGTTGCAGTTATATATAGTACAGTGCACAGGAAATTATCACTTCAAAATATTTATCTACACAACATTTTTTAATAATGCTGAAGCTGATATAACAATTCTGATATCAATTTAAAATGTCATTGATTCTGGGAAGAAATTCCTCACTTGTTTTTTTTTAGTAACTTTTCATTGGTTTATCTCTGTATTTATTTTTCTTTATAAAGTTAAGATTCAGGGTGGTGCCTGTGGCTCAGTGAGTAGGGTGCCAGCCCCACATACCAAGAGTTGTGGGTTCCAGCCTGGCCCCGGCCAAACTGCAATAAAAAAAATAGCTGAGCATGGTGGCGGCCACCTATGGTCTCAGCTACTTGGGAGGCTGAGGCAAGAGAATCACCTTAGCCCAACAGCTGGAGGTTGCTGTGAGCTGTGATGCCACAGCACTTTACCAAGGGTGATAAAGTGAGACTCTGACTCTAAAAAAAAAAAACAAAGTTAAAATCCAAACTATTTGATATAAATTACTCAGTAATTTTTGAACAATTGACAATTGTATAAAATGACATCTTTCCATCCAAAGCATGATTTTTTCTGAAAACTGTTTTATTACTTCAGTATTTTATAGCATGTCTCTTTTAACATCTACATATTTGTTATTTGTTATATTTATTGAATAAACCTTTATTCTCTCATATGTGTACATATATGTTGTGTACAAATATATGCATGCATATACATATATGTATGTGTATCTGTCCGGGTATAATCCCTACATGTGACTTTCTGCATAACTGGTGTTAGAGAAGACAACGACATCATTGTTTTGTGAAAAGAGCATCAGTGATTTGTGATTCTCCTTGTCAGTTCTCTTTGGCCATGTCTGTTTAAAAATAGGCATGTGGTTTTGAAGAGGCATGTGGTTCTGCACAAGGCGAACTGGACAGGAGGTATCTCTTAGGAGAAAGTAGATACTAGATAGCAGATGATAGATAATAGACATCATCCAAGTTTGCCAGAGATCTATACCTTGCAAAACATATTTAAATTGCTGTAAACAGATAAACGATAACCTGGAAGTATAGCTACATCTGGTTGGCACTGTTAGGAGTGGGGCAACACAATTAACTAGGAAAAGTGCATACTATTTAGAAGTCATTTTCCTCATTACCACGAGAATCTACAGAATTAAAACAGCTTATTGGTTATTTAATTGAGAATTGATATTTAATATACTAGATCTAAGGAAAAAAAGGTAAGTCTAAAATTGTTTAGAAATTAGAATTATGAAAGTATCACTGAGTTTTTGTATTTTCTCTCTATTTCTCTATCCTTTCAACTATAAAGTTTACTAACTCAATTGCAAAGAGGTAGAACGTTAATGCAGTCAGTCTCCAATTCAACTTTGTTTACTGTATTTAAATGGGTAAATCATGTAAATAAAATCACATGGATATTTTCATGAAATGTGAACATTCATTTAAGTACAAGCTATCACTGGTCTGGAAGTGTGCTTCCTGTTTGAAAAGGTAATAAAAAGTGTGCTTATCATTCACAGTGAAGCTGTCCCATACTATAATCATTATGGATCTGTTGTTTCTATAAAATATGGTATTCAAGATATTTGAGTTCTAGTGTCAACTCTGACCTTTGGTCACTTGATATTGATCAAAGTGTGTTCTATTTTTAGTCTGCTTTCTTATTTGTAAAATATAGGTGCTACAGTTTGACCATTACTGGAGTCAAGGGTATTTAGAGGCCAAAAAACTTGTTTGTAACTCATTTGCTGCTTTAAATATTGGTCACATATGGTTTAACCAATCTAAATAACATAATGGTTATTCTACAAAATATAAATGAATACCTTAAAGTATATCATAACCACTCATATTTGCCAGATGTAAAGGAATTTTAATGACATCAAAGCAATTTAGAGCCTCATTCCTATGAGATTAGCAAGGGCAAATTGTATATCTACATTTGAAGGTGATAACTGATTATGTAAGAGTTAATTTTTCATATAATAACAGTATCTAAAAAGTAATAATCAAGAAAATATTATCTCTAAGAAACTTACCTAGTGTCATTGGAAAAGTAGCTACTAAAGCGAGCCCAAAAGGAATTGCAAAAATAATAGAAGTTAAATTTAGTGATAAGGCTAAGAACTTTGAGGATTTTCTTATTTTTCCACAGAGGATTACTCAGCTCAGTGTGTTCAAGGATATATTCACAGCCATAAAACTTCACTGGAGATGAAGTAGGACCATTTGCTGACAGATTGTGAAAATTCATCCATGAAAGTCACACTAAGATTTTTTTTTCATTGAACCTTTGAATATGCCTTAATAAAGAAGTCTAGAAACCACTAAACTGTTACATATATATTTTTTTCTTTCTTTTTTTTTTTTTTTTTTGTAATATATACTGGGAAAAATTTGTTAGTTACCATTACCATAGGATAGGAAAATTTCATTGGTTAGATCTCATTTCTGTTTCTTGGGAAAGAGGTAACACTTCATTTTTTATTTTCTGTGGCTCTTGATTCTGCTTTTCTGGAATGACTGCCCTTGCCATAACCCTACAGTGTCACCGCTAAAAACACAATACAGAATATTTCTTTGTTGATGGTGACCACATTTCACAGCTTAATTGGCGTTTGACTACAAGAGGGACTCCTCCTAACAAATGTAAACATTTAGTTATTTGTACCCACACATTAACCTGAAATTAAATAGAGAGAAAGAGAGAGAGAGTTCACAAACCAGAGATATTTTCAGGACAGGAATGGTGTTGGACTCTTTGGATCAGGTTGGTAGTAAATTTGCAAACACAGCTTTTCAAAAAGTTTATAAGTTTTCTATGTATTTGATGCTAAGCAACTTCATATACTAAGGCTATGCTTTTGTATAATATCAGAGCAACACAGAAATGTATTCTTTCCACGTAGGTCAAAGGGGATGAAATGTGTATTTTATAAACAATGATTTTAATATAAAAAAACCCTCCTACAATGCATCTTACAAGGGTACATGTGAAATTTACTAAATGTAGAATATAAATGTCTTAATACAATAATTAAGAAAATGTTGTGAAGGCTATGTTAACTAGTTTGATGAAAACATTTTAAATTGTATGTAAACCAGCACATTGTACCCTATGATTTTATTAATGTACACAGTTATGATTTAATAAAAAATACATATATAACAAACACAGTCTAAGAGTGGTGAGCAGAATATTTTAAGAGTTCCTGAATTGACAGGAAAAGCAAATATTTAATCACTACAGAAATTCATCTACTTAAAGGGTGAAAAATGCTACATTCAGTGATGTCACAGTGACATCAGGGACAGTTATTAATTACACTGTGAAGTCCAAGAATTATTCAGTTTTTATTGGCAGTGCAACAGGCATATTGAAAAGAATGGAGTAAACATAAAAGAGTTAATGACTCCATTTTTTTAATGCTGCATGGTGTTCCAAGGTATACATATACCACAATTTATTAATCCATTCATGGGACGATGGGCACTTAGGATTTTTCCATGACTTGGCAATTATGAATTGCAAGGAACAATCTGGTGCAAATATCTCTGTTGTCAAGTGATTTTTTGTCCTATTTCGATATAAACCTAGAAGAGGAATTGCAGGATCAAGTAGTAGGTCTATATTTAGATCCCTGTGTGTTCTCTAAAATTCCTTCCAAAAGGAACATACTAGCTTGCATTCCTACCAGCAGTGCAGAAGAGTTCCCTTTCCTTCACATCCATGCCAACATCTATAGTTTTGGGATTTTGTGAGCTGGGCTACTCTTATTGCAATTAGATGGTATCTCAGAGTAGTTTTGCTTTGCATTTCTATGGTGATTAAAGATGATGAGCAGTTTTTCATGTGCCTGTAAATCATGCACCTGTCTTCTTCAGAGAAGCTTCTGTTCATGTCTCTTGCCCACAATTATAT
>CAUYON010062324.1:0-15000 GCA_963573935.1 Arctocebus calabarensis
CAAGTTATATACTGCACATAACTGTATGTGCTATATTTTTCTTTTTTTTCACTTTTTTTTATTAAATCACAGCTGCGTACATTAGTGCAATAAAGGGGTACAATGTGCTGGTTTCATATACAATCTGAAATGTTTTCATCAAACTGTTTAACATGGCCTTCATGGCATTTTCTTTTCTTCCCCCCCCCCCAGTGGTAAGACAGAATTTATTTACAGAAAAGAATACAGAAAACACTAAAGCCACTGGTAGAGAGAGAGAACTCAAGTGGGGAGAGAAAAGCTCTCTCCGTTTCTCTCCCGGTAATAGACCAATTTCGTAAAAACCGCAAACTCATACAAGATGAAATAGATAACCTTAATAGTCCAATGCATCTATTAAAGAAATTGAATTCTTAGTTAAGAAGAATAAAGTTAGAGACATCAATAGCCAACTTTTAGACTTACTATAAAGCTACAGTACTCAGGACAGCGTGGAATTGACAAAATGATGGGTACCCAGTCTCATTCAAGTGTAGCCATTTGACTTTTGACAAAAATGCAAAATCAATTTAATGGATAAAGGATAGTCCTTTGAACAAGTGATATTGGAAAACATTAGCTGTCTATAGGTAGAAAATGAACCTTGACATCAAGCTCATACCTTTTACAAAAATTAATTCCAAATATATTACAGGTCTAAGTGTAAAACTATAAAATTTTAAGAAGTAACAACATAAGGGAAAATCTTCCTGACCTAGGGTTAGGCAAAGAGTTCTTAGAAATAAGACCAAAATCATAATTTATAGAAGTTAATTACCTGGACTTCATCGAAATGAAAAAGCACAATTGTTGAGAAGGAAATGATAAGTGATGGACTAGGTGAAAATCTTTTCAAATCACGTATCAAAGAACCTGTATCCAGTAAGTATAAATAACTCTTAAAAACTCAACAGTAAGAAAATGAACAACTTAAAAATGAACAAAACACTTGAACACATTATTCACAGTAGGGAATGTAAGGATGACAAGCATGTGAAAAGGTGTTAAACATCACTAGTATCAGGGAAATACAAATTAAAATGATAAGATACTGCTCTATTAGAATGGCTAGAATACAAAATACTGACAATACCAAAGGCTGGTGAGAATGTGGAACAACAGGAGCCCTCATACGTTGCTGGTGGGAATGTAGAATTGTACTCACCCTAGAAAAGGTTGACAGTTGCTTATAAAGGGTAAACACTTGTATACATGTGCCAAATGACCCACAATCCTTCTCCTGAGTATTTACCCTAGAGAAGTGCATACTTACATTCATACAAAAACCTATACATGAAACTTGATAGCTCCTGAATTCAGTGTAGGCACAAACTGGAAACAACTCAAACACCCTTCAATGGGGATGAATAAACAAACTATAGTACTTTCATACCATGGAGTATTGCTCAGCACTGTGAAGAAAGGAACTACTGATACATATAACAACTTGGGTGGGTCTCAGGGGCATTAAACTGAGAGGAAGAAGCCAGGCTAAAGGCAACATATGATTCCTTTTATGTGGAGTTCTTGAAAGTAGAAAATAATAAGATAGAGAACCAAGCAGTGGTTTTCATGGGTTAGAGAATGGTGTACCCATAGGAGGGCAGCATGAGGAAGTTATGAAGGGGGGTGGGACTGTTCTGTATTCTGATTGTGATGGTTGTTATATATGTTAAAAGTCATAGAGCTGTACTCATTAATACTCATTATGCAATAATGTAAAATGTAAGATTTAAAGAAAATGGAATTTCTGTGGCCTGGTGCTGAGAAGATATAACTCAGCTTCAAGGATAAATCTTTTCCAATTAAAGGGTACATGTAGGGACAGAGCAGAAATGCTCCTTTTATACAAAGTCTATGAATTAAATGTCCAGCATAATGTCATTATAAGTCCCCAAACTGCCATAGTGGAAACAAGGCACACCTAAATAGATGTGTCATCAGGAGCCCCTGCAAAACATTTTCTCCAGGAATCCACACCAAGAAGAAAGTAAATATGGCATAAATCTCTTAAGGAAGAAAACATTCATGCTCTCATTACTAAAGTACAAAAAAAAATAATCCCCCACCCACAGAAAAAAATTAATGTCTTTTGTAAGCTTCTATTAAAAAATGGATAGAATGTTTTTGGACACAAGAGGGTCAGGCCACTCACATAAGTTCTAACCATTCAAATAAGAATATAAAGACTTAAAAACATGGTAATGTTTTGAATAGGAAAATTTGGATTTGGGGAGCAATGTGTTTTTTGACAATAGCAGTAATATTCAGAAAGTTCTACATTCTTTCATTTAATATGGCCATCAATTTGCTTGTGGTTACTATTCTTCTTTCTTATTTATTGAATTATAATATAGATACCATCATAAGGAACAAGAGAATCTCTATCGTGATTTGTTTTCTCTATTTCACTATAGCCACCACTCTGGAACCCTTTCCAGACATCCATCGTTCTTGTCAATTAAGGACGACCATTAAAAAAACAAACAGACCACAAAAACAGAGCACAGTTTCTAAATTTTGTAATAATAATTGAAAATGTAAATTAGTTTCAATCAAGTTCTTTTGTTTTCCTGGTTTAAAATTACTGGTTAAGGTAATTTTACATTCACAAATGTTAAACAGTATATCTGAGCAAGGTGAAAAAGATTACAGTGGAGTCATATGTAGGGGGGACCTCCTGTGGGCTTACAGATGACTGAAGACTCAAACTACCTTCAGTGGCTTCTACAGAAGGTCCTGTCCATCTATGCTAGCTCTAAAGGGTAACAACATTCCAATAAAGATGCTTTCTTTTCCTGCTATTTTAATTTGTAATAATATGATTGTATATTGTTTCATCTCAGTCTTAGCAAATTCACATCCTCATCTTCAGCTGATGATGTTCCAACTTGCCCTTTTTATTTGTTCACAAAATTAACTGGCCTATTTTAGCGAGGGTAGGGCTCTAGTTCCTACATTCTTGATAATACCATGTGGCATCAAAAAGTGATTGAAATTATTTTCTGTTTCACCATGTGTATGAGGCCCCAGACCTTATTCAGAGACATCCTTAATGTATTTCTACTTTTTTTTACCTGTTTTATGTATGAGGTTGCTCTGTAAAAGTACATATTTAAAAAGATTTCCATTACTAAGAAAATGTTTGAAAGTCACTCAGCTGGACAACATAACATTCACCAGTTCCCTCTAAACCAGTGGTTCTCTACCTTCCTAATGCCACAGCCCTTTAATACAGCTCCTCATGTTGTGGTGGCCCCCAACCATACAATTATTTTCATATATTCATGAAGTAGTAACAAAAATAATTTTATGGTTGGGGGTCATCACAACATAAGGAACTCTATTAAAGGGTCACGGCATTCGGAAGGTTGAGAGCCACTGCTCTAAACTCTTGAGTATTTCTAAGAGCATGCTTATCAATAGTGGAACAGTGTTTGTTGATTACCTATTTTATGCCAGTACCATATTTCAAGAATGTGCATTACCTTTTCTTACTTTGCTGGTGAGAAAACTGATAAGAAATGAAGTTGCTTAAGGGAGAAAAGGAGAAGAATAAAGACTTAGAGTATCAGCCTCAGAATAATTGAGTGTCACAGTCACAGTGTGTGTATCTGAAGTAGTAGTGGCTAATATGCAAGCCCTTCAAGTGAGATGAGTGGGTGGTTTAAAAAAAATGATTTCAGAGAAACAGACCTACTAGATCTCAAATTGATACACTTCTGTTATAGTCATCAAGAATTACAGAACATGAGAGCCAAGAGGAATTCAGAAGAAACAAGACGCCTTTTCTGCCAAGGAAATCAGATAGGATGCAGGCATAACATAGGCTTAGGAATTAAAGAATAGTTGATTGTTGATCCTTGAACTTTCTGTTCAAAACCCAGATAGAGTAATAATACAACATGGTAGTTGGGACAGAAAGAATGACAGTAGAATGGGACCTAAGTCTGTTGAGTTTGGAATTTAGCCTTTCATGGGAGCCTGAGAACAATTTTTAAAAGGGATGCAAGAGCGTTGATGGGACATACATGTGTTGTCAAAGGGTCTCCCATGCTTTGAGACCTAGAATGAAGAGATGTATAGTTGGGGTAGGTTTTTTGTTTCTGTTTCTCTGATTTTCTAAAACAATTACTTAATTTTTTTAGTCTCAAAAGCTTATGAGAAAAAAGTTACAAGAAATGAGTGTTTCTTTCCTTCTAGGTGAAAGTAAGTGAGAGAGAACACATTCGTAGCTGTGCATTTTATTCCAAAGAAAATCCATTAGCCAGTTTGCTTTTTGCTTTTTTAACACTTCCCTGTAGAATGGTTTAGTTTCCTATTGAATGTAGGTAAGAAGCTTTTCAGTAATAAGGTAGGTAAGCCTTTTCAGTGGGAAAGACCTAATCTGTTATATAAGCAAACCTAGTTTCTAATTAATCAAGTATTTAATACTATAATTTCAAAGGCACTCTAAAAGGAAAAGGAAAAGAGCAGCCAAACCATTTTTTGTTGGCTTGGTTTTTGTAGCTTATGGTTCAGTATCATTTTGGCAAATTGGAAGAATTTATACAAGGAATTAGTGAAATGCACATTCATGTATGTTAATGCCCTTTTTGTTTCTGTTTTATGTTGTTGTTTTAAGTTAATTTGCTGACATTTGGAAAGTATACTTACAGTGACGTGTTACTGAAAAGCTTCTTACACAAAACATCATGGAAGAAAATCACAAGACATCTGCCATGATTCAGTAACTAAATTGTGTTAATAGCTACCTGAAATTTCCTATAGAAAGTCCAAATCATTGGACTTCACTAAACA
The DNA here is from genome assembly GCA_963573935.1 of Arctocebus calabarensis. Taxonomy (NCBI): domain Eukaryota; kingdom Metazoa; phylum Chordata; class Mammalia; order Primates; family Lorisidae; genus Arctocebus; species Arctocebus calabarensis. Next base: position 4,819 of record CAUYON010062324.1, read on the forward strand.
ATCTCTGTGTAAAAAAATTACTTCTTATCTTACTATAATGGCCACATAGGATAGGGAGTCTTTGGCCTTAAAGCCTAGCAGCCATGTTTGAGGGTAGGTTGTATGAGTTTATTTCATTGATTGAGCTGGCTAGAACAGGATAACAGGCAAACATAGTCTGACCAGTAGAACTGAATATTAGCAAGAACTGAATCTTAACTGATGAAATAGGAGGACAAAGAAGGCATTATACCTACTGTATTATTCTCTTCTATCTTGCCCATGCAACAATTACAAGTTGTAATACTAATTTAGTGACAGCATTTCAGAGAGAAAGAAAGAAATGATTAACAAGGACAGTGGCTGTAAGACAGATCTTTATTTCAGAAACATTAAAATGTGATATAGGTATCTTAGCATCAAAGCAAGGGTATTACAGACTATAACATCTAAATAGTAGTTAAGGTGAATTGAATATGGGAAGTCCCTGAGTTACAACCATCCAACTGATGTACAGCTCACACTTATAAATAGAGGCTATTACAGGTAATAGGTAAATGTACCTGTTCAAACTTACATAAAAATTCAACTTAAGAACAAGTCCACAGAACCTATTTCTTTCGTAACCTGGGGACTGCCTATACTTAGCATGTACCAGACAGTAGACTTGGTGCCACTTTATATGCATTATCTGATTTGACCCTCCCAGTACTCTGATGGGTTTACAGATGGGTAAACTGAGGCTTACAAGAGGGTAAGTGACTTATTTAAGAACTCTGCACAATAAATGTCAGAACCAAGATTTGGACGCAGTCTGACTCTGGAAGCCACACAGTTAACCACTATTTTAGGTATTTATCTCTTATTATTAATCAAAAACCAAAAAGAAAGGTTTGAGAACTGAGCAAAGCCCTTTCCAAAATCTGTCTCTTCAATTTCTGTTAAGGGATAATTGACTCCCCTACACACATATAAACACACAAAATAGCACCTCCATTTCCTGAATATTCCTCGGCATCATTTTTAAAATTTTTTTTTTTTGTTACATATGTGCCTTTATGTTGTTCTGTGAAACTATTAGTCACCAAAACTATATTCATAGCTATAAATTCTATCTCATAGTAACTTAAGGTATATAAACTCATTATAGACTGACATGTAAAGAGTCTAGAACAAAGAAAAGACAGTGAGGATGCATTAAGAGTTGGTTGTAGGCTGGGTGGGCTGCTCATGCTTGTAATCCTAGCAGTCTGGGAGGCTGAGGTGTGAGGGTCACTTGAGCTCAGGAGTTTGAGACTAACCTGAACAACAGTTGCTCTTTTCTCTACTAAAAATAGAAACATTTACCTGGGCACTGTGGCAGGTGCTTGTAGTGTCAGGTACTTAGGAGGCTGAGCCAAGAGGATCACTTGAACCCAGGAGTTTGAGTTTGCTGTGTATCAAAAAAAAAAAAAACTTGGTTGAGCCAGTTTTAATGCCCCTTCCCAAGAAAATAGATTGAAAGGAAACATATCCCATCTACTATGTTTAAGGCACTATTCTAAGCATTTTCTATATTGAAACTCATTTAATCTGCACCATAATCCAATGAGATACAGTTGTTGCCCGTGTTTTACAAATGAGAAAACTAAAGTCTTGGCTCTGCCACTTACCAGCTGCATGACTTAAGGCAAATCTAGTAACCTCTTTGTGTCTCAGCTTTCTTTTTCTTCTTCTTCAATTTTTTTGTGAATTTTTTTCACATATACATTAATGCATGTATGGGGTACAACATGCTGATTTCATATAGAATTAGGAATGCTTACAATCACACTGGTTAATATATACCTCATCTCATTTACTTACTGTGTTAAGACATGTATGCTCTATACGTAATAGATCTGACATGTACCCTTGCATTATGTGCCATAAGTGTGATCCCACCATTCACCCTCCCTCCATTTGACCTTCCCCCTCCCCTCCCATCCCTGCTCCTCCCTCCTTTATCCTGGGCCATAGCTGTGACCTATTCTTCATATGAACGTATGAGTGATTGTAAATTGGTTTCATAATAGAACTGAGTACATTGGATATTTTTTCTTCCATTCTTGAGATACTTTACTAAGTAAGATATATTCCAGCTCCATCCATATAAATGTAAAAGAGGTAAAGTCTCCATCTTTTTTAAGGCTACATAATATTCCATGAGATATATATATGTGTGTGTGTGTGTGTGTGTGTATACCACAATTTATTAATCCATTCATGGGTCGATGGGCACTTGGGCTTCTTCCATGACTTGGCTATTATAAATTGAGCTACAGTGAGCAATCTGGTACAAATATCTTTGTTGTAAAGGGGTTTTTGATCTTTTGGATATACACCTAGTAGAGGAATTACAGGATCAAACAGCAGGTCTACTTTTAGATCCCTGAGTAGTCTCCATACTTCTTTCCAAAAGGGACGTATTAGCTTGCACTCCCACTAGGAATGCAGAAGTGTTCCCTTTTCTCCACATCCACGCCAACATCTATAGTTTGGGGGTTTTTTTGTATGAGCTACTCTTATGGGAGTTAGATGATATCTTAAAGTGGTTTTGATTTGCATTTCTCTGATGATTAAAGATGATGAGCATTTTTTCATGTGTCTTTAGGCCATGCACCTGTCTTCTTCAGAGAAGCTTCTGTTCAATTACCTTGCCCACAATGAAATAGGATTACTTGTTCTTTTCTTATTAATAAGTTTGAGTTCTATGTGGATTCTGGTTATCAGAAGCATAACCTGCAAATATCCTCTCCCATTCTGAGGGCTATCTGCTTGCTTTACTTACTGTGTTCTTGGATGTGCAGAAGCTTTTTAGTTTGATCAAATCCCAGTAATGTATTTTTGGTGTTGCTTCGATTTCCTGGGGGGGTCCTCATCATAAAGTATTTTCCCAGGCCAATTTCTTCAAGTGTTTCATCTGCACTCTCTCCAAGAATCCGTATAGTTTCATGTCTTAAGTTTAAATCTTTTATCCAGTGAGAGTCAATTTTTGTTAGAGGAAAAAGGTGTGGGTCCAGTTTCAGTCTTCTACAAGTCGCCAGCCAATTCTTCCAGCACCATTTGTTAAATAGGAAATCTTTCCCCTAATTTATATTTTTGATGGACTTATCAAAGATCAAATGATGATAAGTGTCTGGGTTCATCTCTTGGTTCTCAATTCTGTTCCATACATCTACCTGTCTATTTTTGTGCCAATACCATGCTGTTTTGACCACTATAGATTTATAGAATTGTTTGAAGTCTGGTAGCATGATTCCTCCTGATTAGTTTTTATTTCTGAGTAATGTCTTAGCTATTCGAGGTTTTTCTGGTTCCATATAAAACGAAGTACTATTTTTTCCAGATCTTCAAAGTATGATGGTGGTGCTTTGATAGGGATTGCATTAAATTTGTAAATTGCTTTGGGTAATATGGACATTTTAATAATGTTGATTCTTCCCAGCCATGAGCATAGTATGTTTTTCCATTTGTCAACATCTTCAGCTTTTTCTTTTCTCAGAGTTTCATAATTCTCTTTATAGAGATCTTTCATGTCCTTCGTTAGGTAAATTCCCAAATATTTCATCCTCTTTTAATCTCAGCTTTCTTATCTGTAAAATGAGGATAATCCAAATAGCTAGTTCACATATCAAAGATCAGATGGGAGAAAGCTTAATGCAAAGGAGAGTGATCTGAAAAGTAGAAATTGTCAAATGAATATTAATCTTTATGAAGCCCCTTCTTTAACATAGTGTAATTTAACATACAGAAAGCATTCAAGAAGTCTCTGTCAGTATTAAATAGCATATATGGAATCTATGTTATCTTACTTGATCTTCCACCAACATTTCATGCCAAGATGTGAGATGTTGTTTGCCAATAAAAACCTGCAGCCTTTTTGATTCTAGCTGTGAATAGTCGTTCTAATTTGACTGCACCCGTGTTGAACGAATGAACATTGTCTTTTTGACGAGTACAGATGACTCGTATAATATGTATGATAGTAAGATGACTTTGACTAACATGCTTGTGGCTTGGGTCAAGAATCAGCCATGACAACCTTGTCCTACTTCTTCGTCTGAACCATAACTTGTTCTGAGATGTCATCCAACTCAGAGTTCACCTTAACATCCAGGTCAAATTAAAAGGTTAAGTTTTCATCCCAAATGTTATTCCAATTTATTTGGAATACATTTATTTTTTGTAACTGTTGATACTTGCTCATCATAAGCCTTTAGAGACCAGTTATTGAAAAATAGAAACCTGACCAAACATTCTAGATGTCAGTTTTGCCCATTTTTTTGTAGATAGGGGTAGGTTGGGAAGACGTAGAGATTTTTATTTTAATGAGATATATATGGCCTGGTGTGGTGAGTCACACAGGTATCCCAGCAGTTGGGAGGCCAAGACAGATTGCTTGAGCTCAGGAGTTTGAGACTACCTTAAGCAAGAGCAAGACCCTGTCTCTAAAAAATAGCCAGGCATTGTGGTGGGCGCCTGTAATCCCAACTACTTGGGAGGCTGAGGCAAGAGAATCACTTAAGCCCAAGAGTTTGAGGTTTCTTTGAGCTGTGACACCACGGCACTCTACCAAGGGCGACAAAGTGAAACTCTTACCTCAAAAAAAAAAAAAAGATATATACGTATATATTTAATCAAATGTGCCAGGGAAAAGGGACCAGTGGCTGTTTTTGCCAATATGAAAACAAAGTAAAAAAGTTTTTCATCTAGTTTAGATCTGAAAAGAAATTCTGGGAATTACCTAATCCAGGAAACTTTTTCTTCCCAAATAAGATTTCATGTAGAACTGCCATCTATAAAAGGATAAATGATATTTATAGCAATATAGATATTTATTTTAACTTGATAGCATTCATATTTTTCAAGTCCGTAAGAATACCAGTTAATATATTGGGGTCTTAAAAGTTGGTGTGTAGCACATGTGAGTGTGCCTTTTAATTTTTTTAATGAATATATAATTTAATATATGAAAGTAGAATCAAATATTTGAGGAGCAACTGAGACACACAAATGGAACACATTTTAATAACACTAATCTGGTCCTACCCGTTCATGTGGTAGATATGGTGTTTGAAGCTATAATATGCAGAGCTTTATTCTTTCTCCCCATTTTTCTTCTTGATGTGGTGTTATTAATAAATCTGAACTTGGTTTCCTTAATACTTCAAGAGTTTTAAGAGTTTCTTCAGCTTAAAAATTTCTAGACCATTTTAAGGTTACAATGGGACACAAAGTGATGACTTAAAACTATTTTTTTTGGCTCGGCGCCTGTGGCTTAAGGGGCTAAGGTGCCAGCCACGTACACCTGAGCTGGCGGGTTCGAATCCAGCCCAGGCCCACCAAACAACAATGACAGCTGCAACCAAAAAATGGCCGGGCGTTGTGGCGGGCGCCTGTAGGCCCAGCTACTTGGGAGGCGGAGGCAGGAGACTCACTTGAGCCCAGGAATTGGAGGTTGCTGTGAGCTGTGATGCCACAGCGCTCTATCCAGGGTGACAGCTTGAGGCTCTGTCTCAAAAAAAAAAACAACTTTTTTAAACTTTTTTTATTACTGTTTCTTCCATTTGAAATTAGTATTTAAATTTTTTTCTTTTTTCTTTTTTTTTTTTTGTAGAGACAGAGTCTCACTTTATCACCCTCAATAGAGTGCTGTGGCATCACACAGCTCACAGCAACCTCCAACTCCTGGGCTTAGACGATTCTCTTGCCTCAGCCTCCTGAGTAGCTGGGACTACAGGCGCCCGCCACAACGCCCGGCTATTTTTCTGTTTTGCTGTTAAACCAAGGGTGGGTATTGAGGCTGCCACCTTCAGTATATGGGACCGGTGCCCTACTCGATGAGCCATAGGCGCTGCCCTGTATTTAAATTTTTATTTGGGGGCTGATACATTTTTATATGTTATAGGTCAAATTCAATCTTATTTTTGGCAATTCAACCTAGAACTATGACATTAAAAAAGAAAACCTTTAGAAGGGAGGGCAGTAAATTCAAGGTAGAGTCCTTGAATTGTCCTCAGTCTCAGTGAAGACCCCTTGACCAATATTTGGATATTTCAACATCTATAGTATTAAAGCCAACCATGTCTCCTCCAATGGAAATTGCCATGTGCAGAATGACTTGATAGAAAATCGTGTACATTCTATATAATCTCCTAACAGCAGAATACGACCAGTGGCACTTCCCCTAAAAAAAAGTAAATTACTCGAAATTTGCAGCACATTCATATTCAATTTCATCACAGCAGATGCTCATTAGTATGTTGTTATTAATTGGTATTCACTTTAGGTTTTGTTTAAAATGAAGATAATAATTAGGTTTTAATTACTGCATCATTCATGGGGGGGTGTCTGTAGGGAGAGGGAAAGAGTGAAATGCCTCTTAATGCACTGAAATATTTCCTGATGCTTATTCAGCAACGTGTATTGCCAAAGACTTTGAAAAATAACTTCATCTTCACAAAAAAATAGGATTCTGCAATGAAGAAATTACTGTGTTTTTTTAAGCCCATCGTTATCAAGAACTTGCTGTAAATTATCTACTTGATGGACATACTGAATCATGATAATGTGCACCACCATTCTTTCTAATCAAATTACCAAAAAGACTTCTTGGAAAAGTAATCCTCACAAGCGGCTGATTAATGAAGTGGTGGCAATGTTTTATATTAGAACTAATTGAAGTAATCCAAATAAGTTATTTCTGTAGCCTATGGAAATAATTTCCTTTGCAAAGTACAGTGAAGTTGGAAAACTAGCATTTTTTTTTCATCCTCTGTTATTCCATATTTGCAAAATAGCAAAGTTAACATAGATACTGCAAATAAAATAGATATAAAACTAAGTAATCGGCTTGGCGCCTGTGACTCAACGGGCTAAGGCGCCAGCCACGTACACCTGAGCTGGCGGGTTTGAATCCAGCCCGGGCCCGCCAAACAACAATGACGGCTGCAACCAAAAACTGGCCGGGCGTTGTGGTGGGTGCTTGTAGTCCCAGCTACTTGGGAGGCGGAGGCAGGAGACTCGCTTGAGCCCAGGAATTAGAGGTTGCTGTGAGCTGTGATGCCATGGCACTGTACCCAGGTTGACAGCTTGAGGTTCTGTATAAAAAAAAAAAAAAGCTAAGTAATCGAGTGGCAGGGAAAGACAAGAAAGTCTATCTCAACCTTTTAATAATCAAGACTAATAATTTATATGAGGCCTAAAAGTGTATGGAAATTGAGTGTTACTGGAATTCTAAAGGCATATTGTTAGTAAAACGTTATAGAAATAGTAGCTTTTAATGCAGTCATTTAAAAGAAGCATTCATAGTTAGAAATACTCCTTAGAACTTTCTGGAGTAACCTATCATGGGCATGGTATTGTGTTGCATTTTACAACCATGTGCAAATACAAACTCCACAGAAGCTTATATTCTAATTGAGGAAAGTATGGCATCTATCATGTATCCATTATATTCTGGGTACCAGTCATGGTGCTAAGGGCTTTCTGTATGTGTCTTGTTATCTTTACAAAATTCCTGAGAGGTTTTTTCGCCTCATTTTACAATGAAGAAATTGAGATATACATAGGCTAAACAATTTGTAAAAGGTCACCCAAGGCTTTAAATGATAGAACTGAATTTCAAACCAGAGTCATTCTGACACTAAAGTCAGTCTGCATGGGGAGATACACATAGGAAATATTAGAAATCAATTTAAAAAACTAGTGTTGTATCAGTAAACAGTATGTTGAGGCTAAATGAGAGGTGCAAGACAGGTTTTCTAAATCTCTTTCTTCCACAAACATTTGTTTGATAGCCAGGTGCATACCAGGCCCTGTCCTAGGCACTGGCAGTGCAGAGTAGAATATCCGTGGTCTCTCTGCCCTCAGGAGCTCACATCCTAGGAGGTGCATGGGCTGATGAAACCAGTGAGAACTACTTGAGGCATGAGCTCTGTGTTGAAGAGATGTAGTGAGCCATGGGGATACAGAGGTACAAAAGGCTTCCCAGAAATGGTGATGACTATGGGGTCTGATGAGATAGAAACCGAGTGGATCTTTAAGCAAAGCTGTAAGGATAGGCCTGAAAAGAGGAGTGGAATTGCTTTTACAAGGATGCAAAAGAGAAAAGGACATGTTTGCCACAAGGGATGGTGGTGGGAGTGTGGCCAGATGGGCATTTCAGAGTCATGTGGGGAAATCTTGAGACTGGACCTAATGGTTTGGGACACTGCCTTGTGTGTGGTGAGAATCCTAGTGAGGAGTTTTAAGGAAAGACTGTCCTAAGCTAGTTTTCCATTTCTAGACATGTAACTCATGGGTCCCTGTCAGTGCCAATGAGGTTTAGAGTTCTGAATCTGCTTTGTGCTGTGATGCCTAGATCTGTACCTTCATGTTTGCCAAGTAATGGGGTTTAAAACACCTTCATTATATCATTTTAATTTCAGATTAATATGTATAAGGGTACAAACAATTAGGTTGTATTGTTTGCATTTGTAAAGTAAAATCCAAGTTGTAGTTGAGCCTTTCACCCAGGAGGTGTGCCATATATCCCTACGTTATATCTGTTAGGTGGGAGCTTACCAAACCCCCTCCCCACTTTTCCCCACTTCTATATTTTTGAGACGAAGTCTCATTCTGTGGCCCTGGGTAGAGTGCCATGGCAACCTCAAACTCCTAGGCTCAAGCGATCCTCTTGCCTCAGCATCCCATGTAGCTGGGACTAAAATCATCTACCACAATGCCCAGCTATTTTTTTTCTGGTTTTAGTAGAGACCTTCCCCTACTTCTTGAATTTTATTGTTTTTCTCTCATGTGTGCCTATAGTTGCTCAATTACTCGTTTCAAATTAGTATTAAGTACAGGAGATGCTTGCTTTTCCATTCTTGAAATGCTTTACAGAGAAGAATGTTCTTCAACTCCTTCCAGGTAAATACAAAAGGTGTGGTCTCCATCTTTTAATAGCTGAATAGTATTCCATGGCAAAGAAAAAAAACTTCATTTTATCATAAGGACATTTTCATTCAAGTATTAATAGTGGCTCAATTCACAATTGCAAAGATGTGGAAACAACCCAAGTGCCCATCACCTTCATTATATTTTAAAGTTATAGTCAGGTGGCACCTGTGGCTCAGTGGGTAGGGCGCTGGTCCCATATACGGAGGGTGGCGGGTTCAAACCCGGCCCCAGCCAAACTGCAACAAAAAAATAGCCAAGTGTTGTGGCAGGCGCCTGTAGTCCCAGCTACTTGGGAGGCTGAGGCAAGAGAATTGCCTAAGCCTAGGAGTTGGAGGTTGCTGTGAGCTGTGACGCCACGGCACTCGTGTCTCTAAAAAACATATAAAGGAATAAAGTTGTAGTAAGTACTGGATTATCTGTGCCTATGGTGGAACAGTGGTGTTTAATGATCAAAATAGTTTGGGGGTACATTTTGGGTTTTTAGCAGCCTATTTCCCTTCATGATTTAATTTGGGTCAACCCAAGTGAAATCAACTTTTGTGAGAATATACCAGTGTATGATGGAAGAAGGCAGACTCTGCATGGTTATTATGAAGAAGATAACTTGAATTTAAGATTTTGCTGTGAATAATCTATTGGGGCATGAGCCCAACTCTATATACCTCAAGGAATTTAACTCAGGGGCAAGGTATGTTTATTTTCAAGTTGATAAAGAGATGATTTTAGCTAATTTCTGCTGTCTCTACAAATGAGAGAACTCAAAAAGACCTGTTATGTTCCCATGCAAATCTTAGAAAGCTGAAGATGTATTGTCAAACCAGTTCAAAAAAAAGCCAGTTGAAAATCAGTATTACAGCCACTTCGAAAAAAACTTTGGCAGTACCTCCTAACCTAGCATTTCCACCTTTGTGTCTGGTAATCAACAGAAATACACACATATGTGATTCAAAAATATGTACATGAATATTCACAGCAGCACCATTTTATTTTTTGAGACAGAATGTCACTTTGTTACTCGGTAGAGTGCTGTGGTGTCACCGTTCACAGTAACCTCAAACTCCTGGGCTCAAGCAATTCTCTTGCCTTAGCCTCCAAAGTAGCTGGGACTACAGACGCCTGCACCTGCCGTAACACCTGGCTATTTTTAGAGTCTTGCTATATTTAGGGTCTCACTCTGGCTCAGGCTGGTTTCTCAACTCCTGAGCCCAAAAATCCACCTGCTTCAGCCTCCCAGAGTACGAG
>CAUYON010062324.1:20000-21704 GCA_963573935.1 Arctocebus calabarensis
AGCGAATATCAATTCAGTATGTTATTGGTTGGTTTTAGGGCTGGAGGCATATAAAACCTACAAATATTGCTGGATTTCCTCACATAATAATTCCCATGCTGCCCTTGATTTGCTCTCACTGTTTTCAATTCCAGTCATAATTGACTAATGTTTTTCCATCAACAAGATAGGCTAGAAATTATGTTTTTAATGTCTTGACTTATGTGGTAGATAAAAAACATTTTACAACTGATGGAGAAGCTGGTTCACATATTATTAGTATCTTATCTTTAGATGTCAACAAGGACTTGCACTATCTCCACAGCATATATTCCATGAATTAGTAAAATTTATATAGACAAAAAATTTCTTCTGCCCATTAATAACTAGGTTTTAGAACTTCTATTCATGGCTAATGTCTAACCCATATTTACTTATGATATCATTTATAGCTGTTTTTCTTAACCCCAATGACCTTTCCTTAAAGGAGGTTATGAGTTGAGGAAGTTAAGTACTCATTTTATGATGAATGAATATAATGTCTGTTTCTATCAGGCCTATTACCTCTTTTGGTTATCAGTCTATTAGAACCTACTCCCCCATTACTTCTTTCTGTATCTAGCCATCCTAGATTGTTTCCTATATGTACTTAGACTCTGAGGAGATAGAATCCTTTTCCATACAGTTCTAAAATTCTTATCTGAGAGGCAGAATCAATCTGTTATGAACAGAAGGTTTCAAAAAGTCCACTGACTCTTAGAGACATGTAATGATCTAGACAGTCACTGGAGACTTAACCCAGCTTCCTAGAGGACATTGATGAGTGTACATTGCTCCCACAGAAAATAAGAGGGAATAGCAGCTGCTGGGAAGCCTCTTGCTTGGCCAAAAGGAAGAGTATTGACAGGATCTTTACACTCAGGGTTTACTATAGTCTTATTTTCACAAGTTTAAGAATCACACACCACTTTGTTGTTTACATCTAATAAATACAATACCCAGCAGTTTAGAGTGAAAACAGCACTCAGTGAATTATTGACAGGTTTTTCACATGTCAGAGGGCAAAAGAAAATAGAATAAGAAGAGGACAAACTTTGTGTGTGATAAAGGAACTTCACGAAATGTTCCAAGAGCCCTTTAGTTTTGTCAAATTTTACCTTTTGAAACTAATTTTATTTGAGCTTCCTTGTGCTTATTATTTCTAAATTACAGCTTGGAAATAAGTGAATTAGTTGAAATTTACATGCTCAGGACATTTTCAGATCATGCAATAATGCTAAGAGGTATTAGGGGCTATTTGTTAATGGAGGAACATAAACTGAAGGTCTATATCATGCTTACTAGTGATCCAAGTGCAAAGGCTTCCTAACACATGATATCTGATAACCTCTCTAAGAATTACCTGGGACATATTAAAATCCAAATCCATTGACCCTATGCCCAGAGATTGTATACCATGGAATTTTATGCAGCCTTGAAAACAGATAGAGGCTTTACCTCTTTTACATTTACATGGATGGAGCTGGAACAAACCCTACTTAGTAAAATATTTCATTTTTTCCTTAATTCGAAGTAACTCATGCTGATAAAGGTAGGTATAACATACAGAGAGGTAAAAAGCATACAAACAGGAAAACAAAAAAACATAGTGTTCAAATATTCTCAATTTCCTGTGGTGACTCTTTGTATATCCTAACACCTGACAGTCCCTCCATCCTTCTCCTC
>CAUYON010062325.1:0-19047 GCA_963573935.1 Arctocebus calabarensis
TTTTTTGAGACAGAGCCTCAAGCTGTCACCCTGGATAGAGTGCCCTGCCATTACAGCTCAAATTAACCTCCAATTCCTGGGCTCAAGTGCGTCTCTTGCCTCCGTCTCCCAAGTAGCCGGGACTACAGGCGCCCACCACAACGCCTGGCCATTTTTTGGTTGCAGTCGTCATTGTTGTTTGGAGGGTCCAGGCTGGATTCGAACCCGCCAGCTCAGGTACGTGGCTGGCGCCTTAGCCCGTTGAGCCACAGGCGCCAAACCTGGCTTGATACTCTTAAAGATACATTTTTAGACTCTCAATTCTTTTCTCCCATGATGTCTTAATTGCCACCCTTTGTAGTAAGCTTGTCCTTTCTTTCAATATTGTTTTATCTATTCTATCTCTGGAATTTTCATATGAAACAAAAAAATTTTTTTTTAGACAGAGCCTCAAGCTGTCACCCTGGGATTGACCTCACAGCAACCTCAAATTCTTGGGCTCAAGGGATTCTCCTGCCTCTGTCCACCAAGTAACTGGGACTACAGGCGTCAGACAATGACTGGCTATTTTTTGGTTGCAGCCGTCATTGTTGTTTGGCGGCCCTGGCTGGATTTAAACCCACCACCTCAGGTGTATGTGGCTGGCACCTTAGCTGCTTGAGCCACAGGTGCCGAGCCTCATATGAATTTTTAAATAAGCTTGTCAATTTTTACAAAAATGCCAGCTTGGCCAATAATAGGAATTGCACTGAATCTCTAAATTGATTTCCATTATATTGCCATTTAATATTCATTCCCTAGAGCTACCTAATGAAATACCACAAAGTGGATAGGTTAAAACTAAAGAAATTTATTCTTTCACAGTTCCCAAGGAGAGAAGTCTGATCAAGATGGTATTGGTATCAATCAAGAGAAACTTACACTCTCACAGTTCCAGAGGCTGGAAATCTGAAATCAAGGAATCGGCAGGGGCATGCTTTCTCAGAAGGCTCTCTCTACTGGAGAACACATTCCATACCTTTCTCTAAGTTTCTGGTTTTCCCAGCAATCCTGAGTATTTCTTTTCTTATACACATAGATACACCACTCCAACCTGCCTTTGTTTTTTAACTGAATTCTCCTGATGCATCTCTATGTATATCTTCACTTCTTATAGGAATACTAATCATAGTGACTACAGGCCAAATTACTCCAGCATGATATCATCTTAACCTGATTATACCTGCAAAACCCCTATTTCCAGGGGCGGCGCCTATGGCTCAATGGGTAAGGTGCCGGCCCCATATACTGAGCGTGGTGGATTCAAGCCCAGCTCTGGCCAAACTGCAACAAAAAAATACATGGCATTGTGGTGGGCACCTGTAGTCTCAGCTACTCGGGAGGCTGAGGCAAGAGAATCGCCTAGGCCCAGGAGTTGGAGGTTGCTGTGAGCTGTGTGACGCCACAGCACTCTACCGAGGGTGAGAAAGTGAGACTCTGTCTCTACAAAAAAAAAAAAACCTATTTCCAAATAAGTTCACATTTACAGGTAGCAGTGGTTACGATGTGAATATTATCTTTTAGACAGACACAATACAACTTACACCATCTTAACATTAATTTTTTTCAACATACTTTAATAGCTTTTCAGTATGCAAGTCTTGTACTTCTTTCATTTACTTTATTTCTAAGTATTTTATTATTTTGGATACCAATATAAGAAGTATCATCTACTTAGTTTCACTTTTAAACTGTACATTGCTAATGTACAGAACTCATTTTTTTATATTTCTCCTATATCTTGCAACCTTTCTAAACTTATTTATTAGCTCTAACCATTATATTGAATGGTTGCGTAGGATTTGCCATATATAAGATCAAGTCATTTATAAATATGGTTTATATTTCCAAACTCCATGCAATTTCTTTCTTTTTCTTGATATTACAATGCCAAACAGAAGTGGTAAGCGTGGACTTTCACATCTTGCTCTGGATCTCAGAGGGAAGGCACTCAAGTCTTTCACTCTTAAATTTGATGTTAGCTGTAGGTTATTTCATAGATACCCATTATCTGTCTGAGAAAGTTACTTCCTATTCCTTAGTTGTTGAATGGTTTTTAACATGAATGGGTGGTGGATTTTGCCAAATGCATTTTCAGCATCTGCTGAGCTCATATTGATTTTAAAAATTGGATTGTTTGCTTTAACATTATTGAGTTTTGAGAGCATTTTATATATCAATGCACATCAGTTATTCACATATAGACAGAAAAATATGTAGTTGCTTACCCTCCTTATCTCTCACTGATAAAACCCATATAACATCTTCCAAAATGGAAAGTCAAAAAAGGGAAGTGAGGCTTGGCGCCTACCACATACACCTGAGCTGCCAGGTTCGAATCCAACCCGGGCCCGCCGCACAATGACAGCTGCAAGCAAAAATAGCCAGGCCTTGTGGCAGGCACCTGTAATCCCAGCTACTTGGGAGGCAGAGGCTGGACAATCGCTTGAGCCCAGGAGTAGGAGGTTGCTGTGAGCTGTGATGCCAGAATATCCTACCCAGGGTGACAGCTTGAGGCTCTGTCTTAAAAAAAAAAAAGAAAAGAAAAAAAAAAAAGGAACTGAACAAACAAAAAGATGAAAGTGAATTAAGAAAAAGTGGCTCAGCGCCTGTGGCTCAACGGGCTAAGGCGCCAGCCACGTACACCTGAGCTGGCGGGTTCGAATCCAGCCCGGGCCCACCAAACAACAATGACAGCTGCAACCAAAAAATGGCCAGGCGTTGTGGCGGGCGCCTGTAGTCTCAGCTACTTGGGAGGCGGAGGTAAGAGACTCGCTTGAGCCCAGGAATTGGAGGTTGCTTTGAGCTATGATGCCACAGCACTCTATCCAGGCTGACAGCTTGAGGCTCTATCTCAAAAAAAGAAAAGAAAAAGTAATTAATACTGAACATCAACTTCATGCTGAATGTAACTGACACTGCCACCATTCGAGATACGCTAGATATACACCCAAAGTATATGAATAGTTGTGCTGAAAGGGATGAAAATGCCCCATATGGAATGACAAAAATAAAAAATGTATATGAAAAAGGGGCGGCACCTGTGGCTCAGAGGGTAGGCCGATGGCCCTATATACTGAGGGTGGCGGGTTTGAACCTGGCCCTGGGTAAACTGCAACAACAAAAAATTTATATGAAAGACATATTTCATGAGACTGAAGTTTAAAGAATAAATGTTGGAAGAAAATTTGAACTTAGAAAGGAGAATGACAATTTTACCAAACGATAAAAAAAAAGATGCTTACTCCTAATCATAAGTTATACAAGAAGGCAGATACTGTTAAAAATTAGTATTGATTGGTGGCACCCGAAGCTCAGTCGGCAGGGTGCCGGCCACATACAGCAAGGGTGGTGGGTTCGAAGCCGGCCCAGGTCTGCTAAGCGACAATGAAACTGCAACCAAAAAATAGCCGGGCGTTGTGGCAGGCTCCTGTACTCCAGCTACATGGGAGGCTGAGGTAAGAGAATCGTTTAAGCCCAAGAGTTGGAGCTTGCCATGAGCTGTGATGCCACAGCACTCTACAACAGCTTGAGAGAGCTTGAGACAACAGCTTGAGACTCTGTCTCAAAAAAAAAAAAAATGGCTGTTAAGTTGTGGTAGCTCCCTGTATGTAGTCCCAGCTACTTGGGAGGCTGAGGCAAGAGAATAACTTGAGCCCAAGGAGTTTGAGGTTGCTGTGAACTATGACGCCACGGCATTCTGCGGACAGCAACAAAGTGACACTCTGTCTAAAAATACAAAAAAAAAAAAAAAAGAGAATATTTGTTATGACAAAAAAAAATTTAAACATAATGGAACAATTACAATATCCACCATTAATTAATATTGCCTGATGTGGTTAATTTTCAAATATTAAACCAGCTTATACAACCTAGAATAACTCCCACTTGATTGTGGCACATAACACTTTTCAAGCCATTATTTTTACAAATATGCCTTTATTTCTATAAATTTATTTTCAATGAAAGAATACTCTTTGAGCCCTACTATCTTTCTCTTCTCTTTTTCGTACTATGCTGATATGAATGTTGGATGTTTTGTTATAGCTCCACAGGTCCTGAGGCCTTAAAATTTTTTTTCAGTCTATATCTGTTATTTAGATTAGGTAAATTCTTATTTTTTGTTTGTTTGTTTTTGTTTTTGAGACAGAGTCTCACTATGTTGCCCTCAGTAGAATGCCATGGCATAACAGCTCACAGGAACCTGAAACTCTTGGGCTTAAGCGATTCTCATGCCTCTGCCTCCCAAGTAGCTGGGACTATAGGCACCCGACAGAACACCCAGCTTTTTTTTGTTGTTTTTGTTGTAATTGTCGTTGTTTAACAGGCCAGGGCCGGGCTCGAATCCGCCAGCTCTGGTGTATGTGGCTGGCACCCTACTCACTGAGCTACAGGCACCAAGGCAGATTAGGCAAATTCTATATGTCCTCAAGTTCATTCATTCTATCCTCTGCCATTTTAATTCTACTATTGAGCCCATCCAGCCAGCTGTTTTTTTATTTTTAGTTACCTTTTTTACAATGTTACAATTATTCATTGGTTTCATATCTTCTATTTCTTTGCTGAAATTTTTTTTCATTTGATTTAAAAGTATGTGAAATTTGCTCTTGCACTATTTTTATGACTTCTGCTTTAAAATGCTTGTCAAATAATTTTACTGTGTTGTTTTAATTCAGTCTCCTCCCCACACACACAAGTTGTAACCTTACTGGTTATTGGTGTTACAAGTGATTTTCAGTTGTGCTATAGGGAAAGTGGCTATTATCTTAGAGCTTTTGCAGTGTTCCTTATGTCTGCTTGGCTTATCTGGTACTACTGAAGCTTCTACTAACACATGGGAACAGGATTCCCTAGGCCAAGCTTCCTGATACCTCTTGGTGTGGGATTTGAGCCTCAAATCCACAAGGACAAAGATGCTTTGTGGGACAAGTGCTTGTGATGGCAGAATTATCCTTACTATTGTTACCCAGGAACCGGGTATACTTGTGTAGGGGAGGAAAGTCTCAGGCCCTGTGACAAAGATGAGCATTTTCCCTAACTGCTTATTTTTAGCGGGCCAGTACTCCCAAGTCACATGATTTTGTTGGCTAGCCACCAGTTCAACCTGTGGGAGGAATAAGCACTCCTGGGTTTCCTTTTATTGCTAGGTCAAGGACTGGTAAACACCAAACCAGCTTCTTTTGTTCTAGGGAATAAGATGCCAAGCAACAATGTTGCACCTCTAGTCCTCGGGTCCCTAACCAGTTCACCTTGCTCTTTCAGTATCTTCCTTGGATCTCTTTTTTTTTTTGAGACAGAGTCTCAAGCTGTCGCCCTGGGTAGAGTGCTGTAGCATCACAGCTCCCAGCAACCTCCAATTCCTGGGCTCAAGCGAGTCTCCTGCCTCCGGCTCCCAAGTAGATGGGACTACAGGCGCCCGCCACAATGCCCAGCTATTTTTTGGTTGCAGTCGTCATTGTTGCAATCTAGGCTGGGGCTGGATTCGAACCCGCCAACTCAGATGTATGTGGCTGGCACCCTAGCCGCTTGAGCCCTTGGATCTCTTTTTGAATTAATTTCCAAGAGTTATAGAGTACCTAAAGGGGCGGAAAAGGGTCAACTGTTTCTACGCCACCTTCCATAAAATAGAAGTCCTGCTAACTGTTTTTATAAATAAGGTCATTCAATTACATATTGACTATCATGGTTTCTATGCTACAATGGCAAAGTAAAGTGGTGTGACAAAGACCAGGGCCCAAAAAGCCTAAAATATTCACTATCTGATCCTTACAGAAAATTTGCTGCCCATTGTGTTAGAGGATAGGACAAAACTTCAAATACCATCTACATCAATATAATCAATAAGCAGAACAAATATTCAAAATACATTTGAAATTAGCTATAAAACACTAAAAATTCTCAAGTACCCTTAAAGCAATGAAAAGACATCCCGTGCTCTTGGATTGGGACATCCCACTATCTTCAAGACATCACTTGTAAGATTTATACGTTCATAAATTTAAATCTCATGTGCAAATTTAGCAATTTCCAAATGAGAATTTTTACATAGGCACACAAACTGATCCTCAAAATCATTTTTTTCATTTTCCTTAGAGACAGTCTCACTTTGTCGCCCTGGGTAGAGTGTCATGGTGTCACAGCTCACAGCAACCTCTAGCTCTTGGACTTAGGCAATTCTCTTGCCTCAGCCTCTCAAGTAGCTGGAACTACAAGCGCCCGCCACAACAGCCGGCTATGATTTTGTTGCAGTTTGGCAGGAGCCAGGTTCAAACCCACCACACTCATGGGGCTGCCGCCCTAGTCACTGAGCCACAGGCACGGCCCTGATGCTCAAAATCATACAGAAAAATAAACCCACATGACTCTCCGGGAAAACACGGAAAATGAAGAGCTTCATGGGTGGACCAGCTCACTAGATATTATAAAATGTTGCTAAAATATTATGAAAATTCTATACATAAATATGATGATTATATATATTGCAAAGCTTATGTAATTAAGAATGTGCTGGGGTGGCAGCTGTGGCTCAGCAGGTAGGAAGCCAGCCCCATATACCAAGGGTGGCAGTTCAAACCCGGCCCCGGCCAGCTAAAACAGCAGTGGCAACTGTAACAAAAAAGAGCAGAGTGTTGTGGCAGGCGCCTGTAGTCCCAGCTACTTGGGAGGCTGAGGCAAGAGAATCACTGAAGCCCAAGAGTTGGAGGTTGCTGTGAGCTGTGACGCCACAGCACTCTACTGAGGGCAACGGAGTAAGACTCTGTCTCAAAATAAATAAATAAATAAATAAATAAAAATTAAAAAAGAATGTGCTTAATTATATAAGCTTTACTGCTACCTAAAAGATAAGTTGACAAAACAGCCCAGAAATAGAACCAATTATATGTAAAAATGTAGTATATATGTCTATTCTCAACTAACAATGTGTTACTTCATTACTTCTTATAATCTTCTAAGTTCACAGCCTTTTGTGTTATTGTCCTCAAGCATAATACATGTATATATGGCGCATAAGGCAACACTACAATTTTTTGGTTTTTTTGAGACAGAGTCTTACTTTGTTGCCCTAGGTAGAGTACCATGGCATCATAGCTCACAGCAACCTCAAACTCTTGGGCTTAAGCTTTTCCCTTGCCTCAGCCTCCCAAGTACCTGGGACTACAGGTGCCAGCCACAACATCCAGCTATTTTTAGAGACAGGGTCTCACTCTGGCTCAGGCTAGTCTCAAACCTGTAAACTCAGGCAACCCAACCATCTTGGCCTCCCAGAGTGCTAGGATTACAGGCATAAGCCACTATGCCTGGTCCGACAATTTTTATTTACTTTTATTTATTTATTTTGTCACTCTTGGTAGAGTGCTATGGCATCATAGTTCACAGCAACCTCAAACTCCTTGGATTAAGTGATTCTCTTGCCTCAGCTTCCCAAGTAACTGGGACAATAGGCGCCTGCCAGGACGGCGCTTGTGGCTCATCGAGTAGGGCGCCGGCGCCATATACCGAAGATGGCAGGTTCAAACTCGGCCTCGGTTGAACTACAAAACAGGTGCCCGCCATAGGGCCCAGCTATTTTTAGAGACAAGGTCTCCCTCTGGCTCAGGTTGGTCTCGAACCTATGAGCTCAGGCATTCCACTTGCCTCAGCTTCCCAAGTACTGGCATTACATGCGTGAGCTGTTGCACCTAGATTACAATTTTTATTTTTTATTTTTATTTTCTAAAACCTACTGAGAGAAAAGGCAAAAATGAAATACTTTGGCTTAACCCAGATATTTACCAGTTTTAATACTTTCATTATTTTCTGAGGATGTACGTTTCTCTGAATTTTCTTTCACTTACTTCAATCTGAAGAATTTCCTTTATCATTTGTTGTATATAGGCTTCTTGGCAAAAAATATTCTTAGCTTTTTTTTAATTAACAATGCTTTTATTGGCTTGGCGCCAGTAGCACAGGGGTTATGGCAGTAGCCACATACACTGAGGGTGGCAGGTTCATACCCAGCCCAGGTCAGCTAAACAACTGCAACAAAAAAATAGCCAGTTAAAAAAACACGGAGAGGGCAGCGCCTGTGGCTAAAAGAGTAGGGTACTAGCCCCATATGCCAAGGGTGGCAGATTCAAACCTGGTCCCAGCCAAAACTGCAAAAAAAAAAAAAAAGGAGACTTTACCTCTTTTATGTTTACATGGATGGAGCTGGAACATATTCTTCTTAGCAAAGTATCTCCAGCATGAAAGAAAAAGTAGTCAATATACTCAGCTCTACTATGAAACCAACATATGAGCACTCATACTTCCACATGAGAACTATAACCCCACTACAGCCCAAGATGAAGGGGAAAGAGAAAAGGGACAGGAAGGGAGGAGGGAGTATGTCAGACTACATCTATGGTGCATTTCACATGGATACATGTCAAATCCACTAAGTATAGAATATTAATGTCTTAACACAATAATTAAGAAATGGTGGTAAAGGCTATGTTAACCAGTTTGATGTCATTATTTCAAATTGTATGTAAAACCAGCACAATGTACCTCATAAATGCATTAATCTACACAGCTATGATTTAATTTAAAAAAAAAAAAAAAAAAAAAGCCGAGCACTGTGGCAGGTGTCCGTAGTCCCAGCTACTTGGGAGGCAAGGGCAAGAGAACTGCTTAACCCCAAGAGTTTGTGGCTGCTGTGAGCTGTGACACCACAGCACTCTACCAAGGGTGAGATAGTGACACACTGTCTCAAAAAGAAAAAAAAATGCTTTTATTTCACCTTCATTCATATTTTCACTAGATATTCTTTGAGGGTTGACTATTTATTTATTTATTTATTTATTTATTGCCTTCATCCATTTTTAAAGATGTTGTTCCATGCAGTTCTGGCTAAAATGGCTTCTGATGAGAAGTCATAAATTAAAAGGATCATGTTTTTATCTACAAGATTTGACATTTCATTGAGTTTAGAATTTATAGCTATTACTTGTTCACAATAAAAGGTTTAGCCCCATTTTCCTTCTCTCATCTTTGATATTTCAATTACATTATGTATGACTGATATAATCTAAGAGGCCTCTGAGGCTTTGTTCAGTTTGTTCCAATCTATTTTCACTCCATTGTTTACCTAAGATAATGCTTCCAAGTCTATCTTCAAGTTCACTTACTATTCCCTTTTTCATGTATGGAGATGTATAGGCATCCATACAGAACTTAACGTTCATCCAGTGAACTTCAAACCACAGAAAGTGTATTGTTCATTTTACAGAATTGCCATTTATTTCCCTTCCATGGTCTGGATTTCTCTGTTGAGGTTTACCATTTTTCTAGTGGGATTTTCAAGTATTAAAAATACTTTGTTTTGGCTTGGCGCCTGTGGCTCAACAGGCTAAGGCGCCAGCCACGTACACCTGAGCTGGCGGGTTCGAATCCAGCCCGGGCCCGCCAAACAACAATGACAGCTGCAACCAAAAAATGGCCAGGCGTTGTGGCAGGCACCTGTAGTCCCAGCTACTTGGGAGGCAGAGGCAGGAGACTCACTTGAGCACAGGAATTGGAGGTTGCTGTGAGCTGTGATGCCACAGCACTCTATCCAAGGTGACAGCTTGAGGCTCTGTCTCAAAAAAAAAAAAAAATACTTTGTTTTACTTCACTTAGCAAATACATTTACTTCATAGTTAAAATAAAAGCTTTAAAATTCTCATCTGCTAATTCCTTTATTTGGTTCATCTCAGGGTTAGAATTTTCTTTTCTCTAGAGAACATATTACACTTTCATAATTCTTAATAAATCAAGAATGAACATTGTAATCCATAGGGAAACCCACTATAAATATAATGTGAAAAATAGCACCTAAATAGCAAACAGGAAATGCAATTCTAAAAGTATTTAATTGCTCTTCACAAAAGCCAGAAAGGAAAAACAGAGGAACTAATGATAGAAAACACAAAGAGAAAAACAAAATTATAATGTATAACCCAACCAAAACACCTCGATAATTACATTAAGTGATAATGGAATCAACACTCCACTTAAAAGGCAGAGCTTACGATAGATTAAAAACTAAAAAACAAACTGCGTACATACACAAAATAAACTTTTTTTTTGAGACACAGCCTTAAGCTGTCACCCTGGATAGAGTGCTGTAGCATCACAGCTCACAGCAACCTCAAATTCCTGGGCTCAAGCGAGTCTCCTGCTTCTGCCTCCCAAGTAGCTGGGACTATAGGTGCTCCCCACAACCCCTGGTCATGTTTTGGTTGCAGCCATGGTTGTTCAGCGGGCCGGGCTGGATTCAAACCCACCAGCTCAGGTGTATGTGGCTGGCGCCTTAGCCCACTGAGCCACAAAATGAACTTTTTTTTTTTTTGAGACAGAGCTTAAAGCTGCCAACCTGGGTAGAGTGCTGTGGCATCACAGCTCACAGCAACCTCCAACTCCTCGGCTCAAGCAATTCTCCTGCCTCTGCCTCCCAAGTAGCTGGGACTATAAGCTCCTGCCACAACACCTAGCTATTTTTTGGTGCAGTCATCATTGTTGTTTGGTGGGCCCAGGCTGGATTTGAACTGCCAGCTCAGGTGTATGTTGCTGGCACCTTAGCCGCTTGAGCCACAGGGGCTGAGCCATAAAATAAACTTTAAATTTTAAAGACAGATCAGCTGAAACAGAAAAAGATATGCCAAGGAAACACTAAGCATAGGATTGGAATGGCTAATTGATAAAACAGATTTCAAATCAAAACACATTACCAGAATCATCATGTTAATGATGAAAAGACTGACTCAACAAGATACAACAATCATAAATGTAACTGTACTCAATAACTGAGTATGAAAATTCATGAGCTAAAAATTAACAAAATTAAAGGGAAAAACAGGCAACTCTATAAATTTTAACAAAATTTCAGGAAAAAACAGATGATCTGAATAACATTATCAACCACATCGATTCAATGGTTAATTTTAGAATACTACATCAAAAATGACAGGATACTCATTCTTTTGTTGTATAAGTAGGTTTACAAGGATGTACAATATTCTGAACCACACAACAATATTAATATAACTAAACAATACTGAGATGATAAAGAGTATGTTCTCTAAACACAACAGAATCAAATTGGAAAACAAGTAAGATAACCAAGGAAACTGCATAGACTTTAAAATAATCATTAGTCGGCTTGGCGCCTGTGGCTCAAGCGGCTAAGGCGCTAGCCACAAACACCTGAGCTGGTGGGTTCAAATCCAACCTAGGCCTACCAACCAACAGTGACAGCTGTAACCAAAAAATAGCCGGGCATTGTGGCAGGCACCTGTAGTCCCAGCTACTTGGGAGGCAAAGGCAGGAGAATCATTTGAGCCTAGGAGTTGAAGGTTGCTGTGAGCTCTGATGCCACAGTACTCTACCCAGGGCGATAGCTTGAGTCTCTGTCTCAAAAAAAAAAAGTTAAATAATCATTAGTCCTGCCTTGGCGTCTGTGGCTCAGCGGGCTAGGGCGCCAGCCACGTACACCTGAGCTGGTGGGTTCGAATCCAGCCCGGGCCCACCAAACAACAATGACAGCTGCAACCAAAAAATGGCCAGGTGTTGTGGCGGGCACCTATAGTCCCAGCTACTTGGGAGGCCGAGGCAAGAGAATCGCTTAAGCCCAGGAGTTTGAAGTTGCTGTGAGCTGTGACTCCACAGCACTCTCCTGAGGGAGACTAAAAGAAACTTGGTCTCAAAAAAAAGAAAGAAATGCATCACAAGAGGAAAATAACATTTTAACTGAATTACAATTAAAATACAACATAAAAATCTGTGAGATGTAGTTAAAGAGAGAAATATGTAACTTTAAAAGCCCATCTTGGAGAAAAAAGCGTTTTCAGTGATCTAAGCCAGGGTCCCAGGTTCACCAAACTACAGCCCCCACGACTATCTTCTGTCTTTACAAATAATGTTTTATCAGAATATAGCCAGGTCCATTTATTTACGAATTATCTAAGTTTACTTTTTCTCTTATAATAACAGAGCTAAGCAGTTGTAAGAGACCACATAGCCCATTAAAATTAAAATAGTTGGGGGCAGTGGGTCACACTTGTAAACCTAGCACTCTGGGAGGCCGAGGTGGGTTGACTGCCTGAGCTCATGGGTTCAAGACCAGCCTAAGTGGCTCAGCACCTGTAGCTCAGTGAGTAGGCTCTGGCCACATACACCGAGGCTGGTGAGTTCAAGCCCAGCCCAGGCCTGCTACACAACAATGACAACTGCAATCAAAAAATAGTCAGGCATTATAGTGGGCACCCATAGTCCCAGCTACTTGGGATGTTGAGGCAAAGAGGATCATTTGAGCACAAGAGTTTGAAGTTGCTATAAACGCCAAGGCACTCTACCAAGGGTAACAGCTTGAGACTCTGTCTCAAAAAGAAAATAATAATAAAATAAATAAAACAAATAAATAAAAGTTACTATGCTGCCCTTTACCAAAGTAGAAAAAGAAGACAAACTCAAAGCATATGGAAAACACAAAAAACAGAAACCAGTGATATGTTGATAGAAGAAGAGAAACTTAACGAAAAAAATTAATAAAATGTATGAACTTCTAGGCAGATTAAGAAAGAGGAAAGAAACAAGCTTCTAATTTTAAGAATTAAATAAGAAACATCACTACAAACGCTTCACACATTTAAAGGATAACAAAATATTATATACTGATATGTAGTGATTCTAAGAGCTAGTATTAATTCAAAAAAACAAAATGCTGAAGAATGTATATAGAAGTCCACCTTTTGAAGAAGATAAAATAAGAAAATACATATAATCTATCAGAAGGATAAACCAGAAAACTATGAAGTTGGCTACCTACAAGAGATGGTGAGGCAAATAAGGTAAAAAGGATTCAAGAGAGCAACACTTCTGAGTGTATCTTATTGCACAGTTTTTTGTCTGTTTAAAGACTATCAATATGTATAAAATATTCTAACAATAAAATTATATCAATAAGAATACAATGGAAGGGAAACTAAAACTAAACAAATGAACATAGTTACATTTCATGTTTATGTCATAACCACATGGAAGGAAGAAAAGACAGTAAGGGGAAAGGAAAAGGGAATAGAGAAGAGGAAGAATAGGAAAATGGGCAAATAAAGGAAAAGGAGCAGAAAGGATAAAAGGAATGAAAGGAAGGAAGGAAGAGGAGTAAGGGACTAAGGGAGGGAAGTTCAGGGCAGGGAGGCAAACTTCCTTACTTCAAGTATAATATAAACAAAGAAACAGGAATCGACATGTGGTGTGAGGAGCAGGAGAAATGCAAACAAATCTTTGTTTTTGGTAGGTGTGTTGTTTTGGGTATAAAGTAATTTTGAAACTGGTTTATACGTATTTTAAGTTTACATTACTGAGTAAACATTTTTTTGATATTGGGAGCTAGATTTCACCTTGCATAGAAGGCACATGCAATTATGGAATAGACAAAGCAAAAAAGAACATTACAAAGATAGTCTAGAAATGATGGTATGGTATGGTATGGTATGGTATGAATTCATATGATTTCTAAATTAGGTATATCTGTGTGTATGTATGTTTGTATACATATTTGTGAATCTGTATACATAAATGTAAATATTCCTAGGTCTGTACGCTGAAAGGTTCAAGAAGCAAAAAATCTCCAGGAGCAATGACCAACCTAGTACCCAGATTTGGGTTTATAAATACAATTCTGCCACTGAAAGGAACCAGGGCTCCTAGCTAAAGTGGGTAATTATAAGGACGAATAAAAGATGAGTCTTGTGATGACAGAAAATTAGGAAATACTCAAATACATGTTGGGGACATATCACAAAGATACCTGAAACAGTTTGAAGTGACTCCCACTGGCCAAATGTAGGATATTTGGAGCACAAAATTAATTAGAAGCAATTACTTAAAAATCATTGAGGGCCTGGGTGTGGTGGCTCATGCCTGTAATCCTAGCACTCTCCGAGACTGAGGGAGGTGTATAGCCTGAACATATGAGCTGGAGACCAACCTTAGAAAGAGCTAGACTCCATCTCTAAAAGTAACTGGGTGATATGGCAGGCACCTATAGTCTTAGCTACTCAGGAGACTGAGGCAAGAGAATCAGCTGAGGGCTTGACGCCTATAGCTCAAGCGGCTAAGGTGTCAGCCACATACACCAGAGCTGGCGGGTTCGAATCCAGGCCCAGGCCTGCCAAACAATGACAACTACAACCAAAAAACATCCGGGCGTTGTGGGTGTCTGTAGTCCCAGGTACTGGGGAGGCTGAGGCAAGAGAATCGCTTAAGCCCAAGATTTGGAGGTTGCTGTGAGCTGTGTGATACCATGGAACTCTACCCAGGGAGATAGCTTGAGGCTCTGTCTCAAAAAACAAACAAACAAAAAAAAGAGAGAACCACCTGAGGACAAGAGTTTGAGGTTGCTTATGAGCTGCATTGCCATGGCACTCTACCAAGAGTGACAAAATAAGACTTCCCCTCAAAAAAAAAAAAAGGTGAAATCATAATAAACAGAAAAATACGTAAATATAAATAAGATTTTAAAGAAATTTAATTGTTATCTTTTTATTAGGCATTATAATGAATTCTTTTATTTTTTGGCTGTGATGGTGCATTTTGTTTGTGTCAATAAATAAATCAAAAAAGGTGGCTCAGAGTCCACTGCTCAGTGGTTAGGACACAGGCCACATACACTGGGGCTGACAGGTTAGAACTGGCCTGGGCCTCCTAAACAATAATGATCACTACAAACCACCACCAACAAAAATAGCCAGGTGTTGTGGTGGGTGCCTGTGGTTCCACCTACTTGGGAGGCTGAGGCAAGAGAATACCTTAGGCCAAAAGATTGAGGCTTCTGTGAGCTGTGATGCCATAGCACCTACCCAGGGGGACAGCTCGAGACTGTCTCAAAAAAAAAAAAACAAATCTTCCAACAAAAACATTCCCTGAGGGTGGCACCTGTGGCTCATTGAGTAGGGCGTCAGCCCCATATACTGAATGTGGTGGGTTCAAACCCAGCCTTGGCGGAACTGCAAAACAGAAAATAGCCGGGCATTGTGGCAGGCACCTGTAGTCCCAGCTACTCGGGAGGCTGAGGCAAGAGAATCGCCTAAACCCAGGAGTTGGAGGTTGCTGTGAGCTGTGTGACGCCATGGCACTCTACTGAGGGCGATAAAGTGAGACTCTGTCTCTACCAAAAAAGAAGAAAAGCATGCCCTGGTCTGGATTGCTTCACACCACAATTCCACCAAACCTTCATAGAAGAACTTACTCCCATACTGCAGAAATTATTCCAAAAAATTGAGGAGGAAGTAATCTTCACCAATAAGTTCCATGAAACAAACATCACCCTGATACCAAAACCAGGAAAAGACCCAACTAAAAAGGAGAACTTCAGACCAATTTCAGTAATGAATATAGATGCAAAAATTCTCAACAAAATTCTAGCCAATACTCTACAGCTTCCAATCAAAAAAGTCACACAACACGATCAAGTAGGTTTCATCTCAGGGATGCAAGGCTGGTTTAACATGCCCAAATCCAAAAAAAAAATTCACCATATCAACAGCAGCAAAAACAAAGACTATATGATCATCTCAATAGATGCAGAAAAAGCATTCACTAAAATCCAGCATCCTTTTCTAATTTAAACACTGAAGAACATAGGCATAGATGGCAGATTTCTTAAACTGATCAAAGCCATCTGTGATAAAGACACAGCTTATATTTTACTGCATGGAGTAAAACTGAATGCTTTTCCACTTAGAACTAGAACCAGATAAGGATGTCCTCTATCACAACTACTATTCAAACATAGTGATGGAAGTTATAGCCAATACAATCAGTCAAGCGAAGGAAATAAGAGTATCCAAAATGGGGGCAGAGGAGGTCAAACACTCCCTCTTTGCTGATGATATGATGTCATACTTAGAGAACCCTAAAGACTCAACCACAGGACTCCAGGAAGGCATCAAAAAATACAGTAATGTGATGCCACGGCACTCTATCCAGGGTGACAGCTTGAGGCTCTGTCTCAAAAAAAAAAAAAGTTAGGCTCGGCGCCTGTGGCTCAACGGGCTAAGGCGCCAGCCACGTAAACTTGAGCTGGGGGGGTTCGAAACCAGCCCAGGCCCGCCAAACAACAATAATGGCTGCAACCAAAAAATGGCCGGGCATTGTGCTGGGTGCCTGTAGTCCCAGCTACTTGGGAGGCGGAGGCAAGAGACTCGCTTGAGCCCAGGAATTGGTGGTTGCTGTGAGCTGAGATGCCACGGCACTCTATCCAGGGTGACAGCTTGAGGCTCTGTCTCAAAAAAAAAAAAAAAATACAGTAATGCCTCAGGATATAAAATCTATGTCCACAAATCAGTAGCCTTTGTATACACCAATAACAGCCAAGATGAGAAGCTAATTAAGGACACAATTCCCTTCACAGTAGCTTCAAAGAAAATGAAATACCTAGAAATATACTTACAAAAAGAGGCGAAGGATCACTATAAAGAAAATTATGAGACCCTAAGAAAAGATATAGCAGAAAATATTAAGAAATGGAAAAACATACCATGCTCATGGCTAGAAAGAATTAACATTGTTAAAATTCAAAGCAATCTACAGATTCAATGCCATCCCCATTAAAATACATTGGCTGGGTGCCTGTAGCTCAACGGGCTAAGGCACCAGCCACGTACACCTGAGCTGGCAGGTTCGAATCCAGCCCGGACCCACCAAACAACAATGACGGTTGCAACCAAAAAATGGCCGGGCATTGTGGCTGCAACCAATAAATGGCCGGGCATTGTGGCGGGTGCCTGTAGTCCCAGCTACTTGGGAGGCGGAGACAAAGAGACTAGCTTGGGCCCAGGAATTAGAGGTTGCTGTGAGCTGATGCCACAGCACTCTATCCAGGGTGACAGCTTGAGGCTCTGTCTCAAAATAAAATAAAATAAAATAAAATAAAATAAAATACCAACATTGTACTTTCAACACTTGGAAAAAAGAACTCTTCATCTTGTATGGAACCAAAAAAAACCCCGTATAGCTAAACCAATTCTTAGTAATAAGAACAAAGCCAGGGGGCATCAGTCTACCAGCGTTCAGGCTGTACTACAAGGCCACATTGATCAAAACAGCATGCTATTTGCACAAAAATAGAGACATAGACATCTGTAACAGAATAGAAAACCAAGAGATGAAACTAACATCTTGTTGGCTTAGCACCTATAGCTCAAGCAGCTAAGGCACCAGCCTTAGCAAGGCTGGTTTAACATGCCCAAATCCAAAAACATAATTTGGATGGTGGGTTCAACTCCAGCCCGGACCTGCCAAACAACAATGACAACTACAACCAAAAAATAGCCGGGCATTGTGGCAGGCACCTATAGTCCCAGTTACTTGGGAGGCCAAGGCGAGAAAATCATTTAAGCCCAGGAGTTGGAGGTTGCTGTGAGCTGTGATGCCACAGCACTCTACCCAGGGCAACAGCATGAGGCTCTGTCTCAAAAAAAAAAAAACTAACATCTTACTGCCATCTAATCGTTGATAAACCAAACAAGAACATACACCGGGAGGAAGAATCCATATTCAATAAATGGTGCTGGGAGAACTGGATATACACATGTAAAAGACTGAACCTGGACCTGAACCTTTCTCCACTCACAAAAATTGATTCAAGATGGATAAAAGACCTAAATCTAAGGCATGAAACAATTAAAATCCTCAAAGAAAGCAGGGGAAAAACACTTGAAGATATCGTCCTGGGGAAAGACTTTATGAAGAAGACTTCTGTGACAATTGCAACAACAAAAAGAAACAAATGGGACTTAAATGAAAAGCTTCTGCACAGCTTAGGAGACAACAACCAAGGCAAATAGACAACCTACACAATGGGAAAGGATATTTCCATATTTTGAATCAGACAAAAGCTTGATAACTAGGATCAATCAACATAAAAAGAACCAATAATACCCTATTATCACTGGGCAAGAGAGGTGAATAGAACCTTCTCGAAAGAAGACAGACAACGAATGGCTAACAAACATATGAAAACATGTTCATGGTCCCTAATTACTTTAGAGATGCAAATCAAAACCACACTGAGATATCATCTAACACTGGTGAGAATGGTCCACATCACAAAATCTAAGAACTGCAGGTGCTAGTGTGGGTGTGGAAAGAAGGGAACACTTTACATTCCTCGTGGGACTACAAACTAATACAACCTCTTTGGAAGGAAGTATTAAGAATCTTCAAAGAACTCAAATCAGACCTCCTATTTGATCCTGCAATCCCATTACTGGGCATCTACCCAGAAGAAAAAAAATCCTTTCACCGTAAGGACACTTGCACTAGAACAGTGATTCTCAACCTGTGGGTCACGACCCACAGTAACTGAATTAAAGGGCCGTAGCATTAGGAAGGATGAAAACCACTGCACTAGACTGCTTACCACAGCTCAATTTGAAACAGCCTTAATGCCCACCAACCCAGGAATGGATTATCAAGCTGTGGTATGTATATACCATGGAATACTAGTGAGCCACTAAAAAAGATGGAGATTTTACATCTTTTGTATTAATCTGGATGGAAGTAGAACACATTATTCTTTTTTTTTTTTTTTTTTTTTTGTAGAGACAGAGTCTCACTTTATCGCCCTGGGTAGAGTCCCGTGCCATCACACTGCTCACAGCAACCTCCAGCTCTTGGGCTTAAGCGATTCTCTTGCCTCAGCCTCCCGAGTAGCTAGGACTACAGGCGCCCGCCACAGCGCCCGGCTATTTTTGTTTTGCAGTTCGGCCGAGGCCGGGCTTGAACCCGCCACCTTCGGTATATGGGGCCGGCGCCCTACTCGTTGAGCCACAGGAGCCGCCCAGAACACATTATTCTTAATAAAGCATCACAAGAATGGCGAAGCAGGAACACACCTACGGTGCATCTTAGCAGGGTACTGGCGAAACTTATTAAAGGTAGAGTATTAATGTCTTTATATAGTGATCAAGGAAATGCCATGAAGGATATCTGTAACAGTATGATCAAAATATTTCTGAATGTATA
>CAUYON010062328.1:0-20329 GCA_963573935.1 Arctocebus calabarensis
ACCCTGAGGGTGGAGCTTGCCGGGGCAGTTCTCCTACAATGGCTCCACACAGCCCACAACCAAACACTGGTAGCTCTTTCTGGCTCGGTGGCTCAGTCTGGAGCCCCAGACAACACTCAAATACCTCTGCACTCTTGCCCCAGTTCTCTCAAAG
This sequence comes from Arctocebus calabarensis, assembly GCA_963573935.1. Lineage (NCBI taxonomy): Eukaryota > Metazoa > Chordata > Mammalia > Primates > Lorisidae > Arctocebus > Arctocebus calabarensis. The sequence goes on from CAUYON010062328.1 coordinate 155, forward strand.
CAGTTCAACTGAGTGCCAAGTCCAAAAGAAACCCAAATAGCTCACAGGTAAGGCCTTTCCAGTTTGCAATCTCACTGGTGCTGTAGTCACAGCTGCCGGCAGGATTAGACCAAACGAACACACGCAACCACTTGCCAGATCTCCACTGCTTTTGCCTTCCTCGGGGGGTCCAGAAGTCTCTCGCTGTCTCCCTGCGTCCCCAAAGGGATGTTTCTGGGCAGATCTCGTCAGCCAGAGATGCCTGAAGTCTTCTCTCCCCAGTCTCACCAAGTCCAGTTGCAAGGAAGCTGTTACTCGGCCACCATCTTGGCTCCTCCCTCCACCTTTGATCTTTTGTTCTAAATTTTAAAGTGTTGTTATAGGTATAGTATTATCTCTATCAATATTGAATGGGAAATATGAATATGTATTCAGAATAATGAAAAAGAAAAGATAATCAATGTAATGACAGAAAAAGTTTACTTTCCTAATATATTTCATTTTATATATAATATGTACTATCAGTACACAGTTTTCATTTTATTGAATTTTTTTCTCAGTTTCTAGCAGATCAAGGAGAGGAGTATTAGTTATTAAATAGATATGTTTAAAAAGTCAGGTAGAATTTGACGCTTAGTTCAACAAAAATGTATTTTTTACAAATCTATTTTCTCATAGGGATCTCATATAGCTCAGTTATGTTTATAAATCTGAAATTGATAAAAGTTATTCATAGCATAGATTCATATATATGTAATGAATTATCAGTTATTATGTTAGAAATACTGTCAATGAAAAGATTTTGGCTTTTGGGTGTATTTATATGATTTATTAAATAAAGGGTTTAAAAATCATATACTTTTGTAGGCCAAGTAACACTTTTCTATCTCTCAAAGCTAAAAACCTAAAACAACAGAGAAGAGAAAAACTTTATCAGGAGGAAAAATGTTTAAAAGAGATTCATGCATCTATCCTTCTCCCCAAAATAGATCCTTAAATAAAACTCTTTGCCCTACTAAGGTTAGAGAAATGTCATTGCTTTGCCTGTTTAAAACACTTTTAATATTATTATTAAAGTTACATATGTTCATTTTAGAAAAATGAATAAAAAAAAGGCCAAATGAAGATGATCACATAAATTAAAAATTAACTAAAATCACAGTTATATCATCATTAAAATTTTTGAATCTTCTCATTCTATTTTCTTTAGCTAATCCTATTTTAAAAATATCCAGCTATATAATAACACTAAATATACTTTTCTTGAATCTACTTTTCTAGCCTAAGATTATAGCACAGATATTTTTCAGTGCCATTAACTATTTTTGTATATATTTTAATATACGTATGATATTATATTGTATAAATCTTCCATAAATATTTGTAACATTTCCCTAGGCTATATCCCCTCTTATATTTTTGTCTCTGTTTAAACAGTGCTACTTTGAATATACCAATGGCTAAACTATTGCCCATATGCCTGGCTTTCGAAAGTGAAATTACGGAACCAAATTGCCTGAATCATTTTTAGAACCCTTGAGATTTTGATCATTACCACCTCCAGCAGCTTAACTGAGGGCCACTTACCTATATTTTAGCCAACACTGTATATTATATATGTTGCAATGTTACTTTTTTTTTTTTTTTTTACTATTTCCAAGTTACAAGGAAAAATAGTGGTACATGGATGCTTTCAGTGCACCTATTAGCAGGAATACCTCTTGCCTTTAGAGGGAAAACTTACTGGCTGCTGTGTCCTTCCTTGTTGAAGGAGATCCATTAGCTTAAAACTCCAGGCATCTCCATTTCCCTCATTTATGCTGCCCCAGTGAAGATGATGTATCTTACCCGATTGGTGACAATGAAAGGAGAAATTGCTCCTAGGTCGTGAGGCCCAGGCCTTCCCTTTCTCTGTCCAGGGGTACATTTAAGCCCTAGGAATAAGGCCTCCTCCACTCCATACTGGTTTGACTAGGTAGAAAATTTCAATCCAATTTGAGCATTCACAGTTTAGAAGTCAGTAGGATGAAATTATAATCAATGATCATCACTATCAGCTTCATTTGTAATAAAGAAGATAATTTTTAATACATATTACCTATTATTTTGCCACTGTTCTCAATTTGCTCAGTGCTAGGGGTAGTGGGAAGAGGGATACTCCCTTTGGGACCTCACAAAAACCTCCAACCTGAATTCTGTTGATTATTTTAGAGGTCAAACATATTTATGCTTCTTGTATAGTTGTATGTTTATAAATTATTTATAATATATACCCATTTTTCTATTGTAGTATTGTGTTTTTATAAATAATTTTAAAATCCTGTTTTATAATACTACACATATTAGCTTTGTTCCGTCATATATATTTTATTTTATTTTATTTTTATTTCAGATTAATATGAGTGTACAGACAATTAGGTCACATTGTTTGTGTTTGTTAGGTAAAGTCTAAGTTGTAGTTGTGCTCCTCCCCCAGGAGGTATGCCATATACCCAAATATTGTGCCTGTTAGGTGACAGCACATCAATCCGCTTCTCTCCTCATTTCTTCCCCCCTCCTTTCTCCCCACTCCTAACACTTGAATTTAATTGTGGTTTTCTCTTGTGTGAACATGTATTTGTTCATCTATAGTTTACGTATTAGTACTGAGTACATTGGATGCTTGCTTTTCCATTCTTGTGATACTTTACTAAGAAGAGTCTTCTCCAATTCCATGCAGACTAATACAAAAGATATAAAGTCTCCATCTTGTTATGGCTGAATAGTATTCTGTGATACATAGATACCTCAATTTATTAATCCATGCATGGTTTGATGGGCACTTGGGTTGATTTCATGTCTTGGCAATTGTAAATTGAGCTCTGGTATAAGTGGGCCAAAAATAAATAAATAAATAAATAGAGCTCTCATAAATATTCTAGTGCAAATGTCCTTATCATAAAATGATTTTTGTTCTTCTGGGTAGATACCTAGTCATGGAATGGTACACTCAAATAGAAGTTCAACTTTTAGTTCGTTGAAGATTCTCCATACTTGTGTTTACAAAGATGCCATATTAGTTTGCAATCCCACCAACAGTGTAAATGTGTTCCCTTTTCTTCACACCCTCACTAGCATATGCAGTTTGGGGACTTGTGGTCCCAAATCTCTTCTGGTTTGTAAAGTGTCAGTTGAGAAGTTTGCTGTCATCCTGGTGGATCTGCCCCTGTAGGTCAATTACTGTTTACTCTTGGCTGCTTGCAAATTTTTTTCTTTTATTTTGAACTTGGCCAGGTTCATTACAAAGTGTCTAGGAGATGCTCTGTTTGTATTGAGATGAACTGGGTTCAATATTTATCTAAAATGAATGTGTCAGAATCTTTGGTGATGCTTGGGAAATTTTCAAGTATGATATCCTCCAGTAAGGCTTCCATTCCTTTGGGTCACTCTTGTTCTCCTGCAGGGATACCTATAATTTATATATTTGTATGCTTCATGAAATCCCATAATTCTCTAAGATATTGTTCTGCTTTTACTGTCTTCTTCTTTTCTGCTTCTTTCAATGCCTAAGTTAGCTCAAGAGCCTTATCCTCTAGTTCTGAGATTCTTCTCTGCTGTGTAATCTTCTCTTGATGCTTTCTACTGTATCTTTAAGTTCCCTGAATGACTGCTCTGATATATCCATTCTAATTTTATCATGTCTTTTATTCATTCCTTGAGTCAATTTTAGAATTTCCGTTTGGTAGTTTTCCACTTTCCTTTCAATTCCCTTCATTGTTTTCACTATCCATACTCTAAATTACCTTTCTGTCATTTCTGTAATTTCTCTAAAGGTAGTATCCTGTGTAGGAGGTGCCCTTGGGATTGATATGTTTTGGTTATTCATGATGCCAGAATTTTTTTTGTTGGTACCTCCTCATGTGTGTTTTGTTCTTGTTCACCTCCTATCCTATTTCTCGTCTTACTTCCTTCTTCTCCTTGTTTCTTGTGGCTTGTGTCTTAGACTAATCTTTGATATAGAAACAAGAGGAAGAGGAAAGAGTGAGATGGGAGAGGAGAAAGAAAAAGGAAGAAAAAATTTAAAGAGAGAAGAAATATAGGATAAAAACAGGAACAATGATGGTGTTGGGAAGGGTACAGTGACCCACACTCAAAATCTCAGGACTCTGGGGAGCCACTGTGAGTGGGTCCCCTGAGATCAGGATCTCCTTACCAGCCTATGCAAGAGAAAGACCCTGTCTCCACCAAATATATAAAAGAAAATAATCATCCATGTGTCATGGTAGGGACCTACCAACACTTTCTCTTGTGAGGCCAAAGCTAATGGGACTTTATAGGAGACAACTGAAAAGAAACACCTTGGTAATAAGAGAATGGGGAAGGGATTGGTCTCTCATTAAAAAGCACGAGAGCACATGAGCACATACATCATTGCTTGGCAGTCTGTGCACCTGTGTTGTAAATAGCCACAGGATCACTTCTATAAATAGCCATGGGAGCAGTTAGTAGAGGTTCCAACTAGGCTCCTACTAAGACTGACTGCTGCTGCTACCTTAGTCTGACCTGACTGAGACAACCGGCTCCTCCTAATGGGGAGCCTTACCTGACTGAGACAGCGGGCTCCCCTGCACCTAGGGGGAGCCATACCCCAAGCAAACTTGTATAGCAGTCTGCAACCTGGCGATTTCTTGGGCTGGGGCTGGTCACCTACCGTCCCAGCCCAGGGCATCCTAGCCCAGGGATTTGAGACCTCCATGAGTCAGGCCAATGCTGTGGCACACCAGTGAAGGCCTCAGATGAAGGCTCTGTCCCAGAAATTAAATATGGAATGAAATAGAGCAAAACAGATCAGGAAATAAAATAATAATGACTTGGTTGTGAGGAAGAGATGAAAAAAGCAAAAAAAAAGAAAGAAACAAACAAAAAAAGCCACAAAAAGAAAGAAAAGAAAAAGAGGAGAGAAACGATAAAAGAAGGAAAAAATCAGGAAAACCTGATAATGACAAAGATAGAAACCTTGATATTAGAAAAAAATTGAAAATTAATTTTATATATTATAATATATTGCCTGGACACCAGGAGACGCTCCAAAGAGAAAACAACATATTTATAATACAATATATTGCTTGGACAGCAGGTGGCACTCTGAGGTTCAGTAACAAGAAATAACACACATTTCTACTGAGTGGGGGGAAGGAAGTTTCCTAGTTTCTGTGGAGACTAGGTCTTGTTTTTCTGGTTTATTTGTTTTTAATTTTGGAGGGGCTCCTGCACAAGCACTCAATTCCCATAGGGTTGGGGTCTGAAGCTTAGATCAGACTTTATGGGAGACATGCCTAGAGCCTCCAAACAGTTGTCTGAGACAACAAAGGGGATTTGTGCAATTGGTGTATTCTGTCCAACTTACATGTCTTTCCATGGGAATCAGCCCAAGTGCTACCTGTGCCCCGCATGTAGAGTCAAAGCCAGTCACACACTGGGACCCTGGAGTCTCTTCCTCCCCTAAAGGTTCTCCAACAATGGCACTACCCCAGCTACTGGCCCCCTGCCAAGTGGTCTCCAGGTCCAAACCTGTCCACTCAGGGCCATTTGAGTTCACTCCTTTGCTCAGGCCCACCCGACACTGCTCAAGCTAAGCTTGCAAATTCCAAAAGCTGTAGAATGCCTTCCCTGTCTCCAGCCTATTGCTAAAGGATTGATTTCTGAGTGCATCCTGGAGACCAGGGAGATCTCGGGTCCTGCTCATTTTTCCCCACTCTCTTTGGCCAGAGGGACAGACCTTTCCAGAGTTCAGTCTGGTCCTTAGAATGCCACAATCAGGTGCCATGGAGGTGGGGGTGACACTCCTTTGGGCTTGATCCCTGAGGGATTCCACATGTAAGCTTTGTCCCTAGGTCACCAAACTGCTCACACCTGATTTTCTGTGCAGGTCACCCCCTCAATCTCCTTGGCTCCTGGAGTCCCTTGCTGTTCCATTCTGCCCTTGCAATGATGTTTCTGGGGTGGACAATTCAGAAAGAGGTGACTGGAGTCCCCTGGCCCTGATCTTACTGAGTGTGGCCGGTGAAGAGATATCTCTAATCCACTATTTAGAAGTGACTCCCTCCCGCATATATTTTAAATATTCTGTCTAGCGAACCATTAATCTTTATTTTGTTATGGTATTATTTTGATATTTTGATTTTTTAACATATAGATATAGATATATCATTCTTTTGTGGTTTCTGTCTTTGTTTTCAACCAACTTTTAAGTTATTCTTAGAAACTAGCCCATGTAGTCTAGTGAAATAAACCTAGCATGATAAAATGATTGGTAAATGTGATTCCAAACGGCTTTCAAATTTATTATAATATAACTAATGTTGACTTTATCTACTTGAAAATAATTACTAGGAAACATAAAAATTTGTTGGCAAATTATCCTAAATGGTTAACTTCTATCTTCAGATGGAACTAATTCATATATCTTTTGTGTACAATATAAAATATCCCATTATAGCATTTAATACATATTTGTCTCACTCTATTTGGGACCTTGAGCTTTTGGTCTTTAATTTCTAGTACCTAAAACAATCATTTACTAAATATTTATTTTGCAAATATATTCTGCTTGCCCCAGACTCAGAACAGTGGTTGTCCAAGCATGGTCCCTCAACTAGACACATCAGCAGCATCCGGGAAGTTGTTAAATGCAAATTCTAGCCTCACTTCAGATCTACTGGACTAGACATACTAGGGGTTGGCTCTGGTGGGCCTTCCGGGAATTCTAATGCATACTAACGTTTTCAAACCACTGAGATAGAGGAGACTGGATGGATAAGCTATAGTTCCTAATCATGATCACTAGGAATCAATTAGTAAATTTTAGTTGAAAGTGTTGATTATTTTCTCCAGCTATTTGAAAGTAAATGTTCTAATACTCCAATAGCAAAATGCAGTGTGTGATAATCATATTTAATAAAAACCAAAACCAAATAACCTTAAAGTTTTTATGCCAAACACCAGACATAGGTTTTACATGGAACCTATTGGTGAGAGTTTCACACTGAATTGATAATACTATTGGAAGACAAAAGCTTAGTGAATTATTTTTAAGCTGCATATTAGAGGCTCTACAAAGCATTAAACAACTTATAGCGGTAGGTTCTACTTGGCATCAGCAATAATAACATTTATTTATATTACTTAATAATAATTTTGAATAAAATTGTTATTGTAAGCAAATATCTGATAAATATGCAAAGTATTTGAAAATACATAAAAGAATATAGTAGCTTATATTAGAAAAGGAAGTTAATAGAAAACAAACTCTGAATTGGACTTATACGACTACATTCTTAGTTCCATTTCAGCTAATGATATAGCATTTGGAATCACAATTGGGTTCATATATAGCATAACTTTTATTTATTTGAACATTTAATTAAAACCAAAAACGTTTTATTTTGAGGTTAGTCACTGATCATCTGGCTCAATTTTTCATTTTATAAAGATAAGGTCAATAATATTTTCTGATAAGTCTGCAGAATTTTGCACATGTGAACTTTACATCCTCGTTGAAGAACTTTTTTACTTTCACCTCTTTCTCCTCTGATATCGGTATCTGTCTTTCTATAATTAGAGCCCTTGTTTCTCTTCTTTCCTCCATTTCTTGACTAGGTATCATAACTTTTTATTTTGTAAACTTTTCTCCTTACATGTTTCATTGAAAAATATGTTGATACTTTCACCCTTTTAATGCCTCATTCATAAATCTGAATACTTATATCGACTTTTTTTTTTTTTTTTTGGCAGTATTGGCCGGGGCTGGGCCTTGAACCCCCTACCCCCAGTATATGGGGCTGGCGCCCTACTCCTTGAGTCACAGGTGCCGCCCACATCTACTTTCCTTTTCTTGAAGCTCAAAGTTTTGTAGGACATCATATTTTAATGTGATCCTTCAAGTCAAATAATCCAGCACTTGAAAAGATAAATGCATAGTTCATTTTCCAAAATATTTGCCATCATAACTCCTTATTCTTATCACAGTCAGCATTACTCAGCCATTTTCCAAACATTGCTTTTATGATTTCCCCTTTTCTTCATCTTCTCCAGGTAAATAACACTAAAATCATTTCCACTATTTCCTTCAATGAGTATTTAGATCTTTCTCTTCTCCTTCATGTCCACTTCTATAATAATTTTAGTCAAGTGGTTTCTTACTTAACACGACTGCAAGCATAAATGTCTTCCATCTCAAATCTCTCTGTTTAAACACCTACTCATTTTATGGGTCTCAGCTACATGATTTATTTTCCTAAAGTTATTAATTTAATCATGTTTCTACCGTAATGAAAATTTTTACTAGAACTTTACCACGAACAGGATTAATCCAAAAGTCTAAGCCTGGAATTCAAGACGCTCCAGATAATATTATTTTTTATTTGTACATTGAAGCACAATTTATAGAAAGCTTTCATGTATTATAATCACTTATCTTTATACCAACTTTGATTTGCATGTGAAAAAAACAGAAAACTCTGTTTCAGAGACGCTATATCAGTGATGCAATTTTGATTGAGACTACCAGGTCCTCTTTTTCAAAAATACCTCTGTTGTGAATCTTCTCTGTGCATTGCTCCCTGTGTCCTCTAACTAAGAGCCAAGTGCCACAGTGAGCATGTGAAATGTATTTAATCATTGTCAGTAACCATGTGAGGGTCTGATTTCTATGACTTTCCAGGAGACCTGTGAGTATAATTCTTGTCAAAAATGCTTAAAAATTTATTCAAGTCAAATTTCATATCTCGATACCAAATGGTCAAAAGTAAAATTCACTTGCTCTTCAGAAAGATGAAAACTGGGCTAGGTTAAGTAATATAGGTACTTGTTCCTCTAATAGTGTTTTTATGTAGCTACTGCATTAGTTTTCTTTCGATGATAACTTTTTGGAAAATGCGGCTTTGAGCCGGGTGCAGTGGCTCACACCTGTAATCTTAGCACTCTGGGAGGCTGAAGCAGGTAGATAGCTTGATTTAACGAGTTTGAGACCAGCCTAAGCAAAAGAGATACCCTGTCTCAACTAAAAATAGAAAAACTGAAGCAGGAGGATCGTTTGAGCCAAGAAGTTGGAGGTTACTGTGAGCTCTGACACCACAACACTCTACCCAGGGTGACAGCTTAAGACTCTATCTCAAAAAAAAAAAAAAAAAAAAAAAAAGGAAAAGAAATTTCTTGAACTGCCTGTTTGCAAAAGATTTCTGCTGTGTTTGGGAAAGTCAAGGCAGAGATGTTCTTCAATGATTGGGTTTTACAACAGAAGCAGCCTTTAAAAAAGATGGAGACTTTACCTCTTATATGTTTACATGGATGCAGCTGGAACATATCCTACTTAGTAATGTATCTCAAGAATGTAAGAAAAAATACCCAATGTACTCAGTTCTATTATGAAAGCAATTTACAATCACTCACACTTTCATATGAAGAACAGATCACAACTATGGCCCAGGATGAAGGAGGGGGAGAGGAGAGGTCAGATGGAGGGAGGGTGAATGGTGGGATCACATCTATGGTGCATAATGCAAGGGTACATGTCGGATCTATTAGTATAGAGTATAAATGTCTTAACACAATAACTAAGTAAACAAGATGAGGTATATATTAACCACTGTGATGTAAGCATTCCTAATTCTATATGAAATCAGCACATCGTACCCCATAAATGCATTAATGTATACATGATCTATGTGTTTATGATTTAATTTTAAAAAAGGGACCTTAAAAAAAGAGAAAATTGGACTAGGAGAGAAGATCCTTGAATAGTTAAGCAAACTGAAGAGATCCTGGCTTTTTACTTTGTACACTGTCTTTGGGCTTAAGCATTCTCTCTTTAGCATTTGAGAAAAATTATTTAACGTGGCAACTGTCATATTTTTCTTTTGCCTTAATATTTCTTTAAAAAGCACAAACACTATTTTTAGGACTTGTTGGAATTATTTTATTGTTAATATTTTTTCTAATGAAAAGAGGATTCTAAATTTCTCTAAAACATTTACTTAATCACCTCCTTCCTAGCCTAAATTTAATTGTTCAGAAGTAGAACACTAGCATTGGGGAAGGTTGGTTATTTCAAAGGTGAATCCAGGAAACCCAAGCAAAAAAAAAGTGGGAAAACAGAAACTGGAAGGAGAGAAAATTAAGAATGTATTAAGAGGGGATGATTGCTGTGGGTAACTATAGCTCTATTGCATGGGGAAAAGTTAGGTATTGTGTAGAATAGAACTCAGAATTGTCCTGCTGAGGAATGGGGGAGCTGGCCCATTTATTTACCACTCCTGTACATCACCAGTTAAGTGATATCCATAGAGATGCTTAATCTCTGCTATTTCTTAAGTGCCCTGAATTTGGGCTGGGCAAGACCCACTTACCCTAGAAAATCCCTCGGAGAAACAAAGACACAAATACTGTGGGTGAAAATCTGACAGTATGTGCAGAAACTATCCACTACAGCTATAGTTAAACTCAGAGACAGTGGTAAGGGAACTGCCTCAGTGAATCAGCAGTATACGCTGATTTATTCATGCATTTTTTAAAGAAATATTTCCTTGGCACTATTATGTGCTAGGCATTGGCAAGGTATTAGGAAGATGTAAATTGTCAAAGCCTGAAAGCTGACCTCTACCATATCTGTCTTTCTCTCCTTCTGTACCCTCATCAAATGATTTTCATCTGCATGAATCTTATTCGAAAATAAGTAACGTCTTTCGTGTTTTTTCTGCCAATGCCCTAGTGTGGGCTCTCACCATGATCATTTATATGAATTACTGAAGGAATCTCTTAACTGTTCTCCCTACTTTCAGTTTCACCTTGCTTAAACCCATTTAAAAGTTCTCCATGAACATCAGAATAAAATTGAAACTCTGTCTTCATACCATGCTTGCTCACCTTCCCAGAATCAGTGGCCACCTTTCTCCCTCTACCTCACTTGCAATAAATGGTTCATCCATGCTGAATATTTGCTTCCTAAATTCATCAGGAGTGATAGTCTATAATTGTGTACATTCTGATCTTTTAAAAATGATTCTCCACTCATAAGTAGCAATGTCTACTAATGTACTTACCTCATTCTGTCAGATCAAATGGCCCCTTCCAAATAACTTATCTCCCTTTCTTTATCTTTGCATAGTTCTTGCCTGTTTTCCAAAATTTACCTTATGTATCCTTAACGTAACACCTTGCTGCACTGCATTGTGGATATTCTGTTACGTGTCTCTCCAATTAGCCTGTGAACTCCTGTACACAAAGGTTTGTGTACTTCACATGTACATCCATGCCCTAAAGCCTAAAACTGTTATCATTTTTAATAATGTTAAGTGAGCAAAGGTGAATTAATGAAAGAAGACCAAGTCTATAGCCTGGCGTTGTGATGGCCACCTGTAGTCCCAGCTGCTCAGGAGGCTGAGGCAAGAGAATCACTGAAGCCGAAGAGCTGGCAGTTGTTGTGAGCTGTGAGCCATGGGCAACAAAGTGAGACTCTGTCTCTAACAGAAAAAGACCAAGTCAGGAGACTTTGTCTCCACAAAAAAAAAAAAAAAAGACCAAGTCTAAGTCTAGATCTTCAGGGATTTCCCAGAATAAGACACGGGGGTGTCTGCTCTTAAAGAACATGCAGTCTGATGGCCTTTTACTTTTGGGGAATTTAATAACGTGCTAAATCAGTATTTGCAATAACTGCAAGTGCTTTCCCTGAATGGAGTGCCAATACACTCTCGAGTGAGTGCATGTGACCTTGGAAAACATGGTCTAATCTGAAATATTCACGATAAAGCAAATTTTCTTGGTATCAGTCATAGGCTCATTTCTGGATAATTCTAGTCCTAATTTCCTCCAATGATACCTGCTCAATCTCTCTACAACTTTCTATATCTCCAGGCCCTATATCCTCTGAGTCTGAGGAAAATCTAACACATAACTCCAAGGAGCCACAACAGTTTAGTATTCCATAGTCTTCTCTCTCTTTGCCTCATTTTGTAGATGCTTATAATATAGGCTTAAAAAGGCAAGGAGACAGCTGGAAAAAGGTTTGTTTCTCTCTGCCTTTATTTAGCAGTTGCTTCATAAAGCAGGAAAATAGCATCGTTTTCATGATTCATCATCTTTTCCCCTTATATTTGCACCAAAAGGAAGTAAAATGTCAGTGGATTTCTAGAATAAAAGTTTGTGATTGGCAGTGTAGTGTACTTTTTTATTTGATTCGAAAATCAAAAAGTTTTAAATGAGATGACTGATCAAATATGGCAAATAGGATAAGACTAACAGAAGAAGCAGTGAAAGGGTCAATGTGTTGACAAAGACTCTCTTCTTGACCAAACTTCAGACAGGCTTCTCTGAACCCCCTTTTCAACTGGAACTTGTTCTTGGTCTCTGTCTTTGGTCTGCCTAGTCTAGTTGTAGCAAGAATCCTGCTAAATCAGCTTAGTGAGAATCCCCTACCCTGAAAGACTGATCAGCCTGGCCTACCTTCAGCAAGAAACCTATTAAGTGGGTATAGCAATAATCCTCCTGCCCTTCATGTCTCCTCTTAGCAATTTTCCATCTATTCATACTCCCCCACCACTCTGCTCATTTGTTATAGGTCCCTGGCTATCTTTACTTTGTTGCTAGTTGAACCCAATCTCTCTTTCTTATTACTATAGTCTTCACCTACAACAATATTCCTGAATCAATTCTTTATTACCATTTTAACAAGTCAGAATCATTTTTCCTTTGACAGCATTAATTAAATGGCCATTATGCATAAATATTCTAGACTTACCTAGTATTTTCTGAAATCAAATCAAAGGTATTAAGCTTGTACTTTTTTTCTTCTAGAGTACATATCTACATAATGGTATAGAAGCATGTGTGGTGAAATCTACCCCTTTTCCCCTAGTAATATTGCCTAGAATAAATTCTCCCATGCTATCTCCCCCATCAGGACCATTATTTGCACCATTTATTTTTCCTTGACTATTCTTCAACTCTCTTTTCATGTGGCTGACCCAGTGTCTGAGACTTATCTCAGCTTAAATGTCTCAGTTAAAAGTATCCTGGCCAGCTTGTCTCAATAATGCCTTCTCTTATTTCCTATCACTCTATTTGTATAGAATTTAAAATAACAAACAGGTCCGCATGTATATTCTATTTTGTTAATTGCCTTTTTCGTTTTTTGCCATTTCAGTAAGCAAGACCTATGTTATAGTCACTAATCTAAATCCAAATTGTAATGATAACCATACATGTATAATTAGTTCTTAAATTAATGACTTTTAAAGCAAAATTAATTATAGAACTCTTATTATTATAATATAGGTATAAGATAGTGAATAAAACATTAACATATTTAATACCATATTGTGAAATTTACAAATTAAGTCTAGTTTAAGAAGAACCCAAAAAGTATACGTCGTTAAGTCCACTAAGCAGATTATAATACAAAGTTCCAGAAAATTTGAGAAGCTTGCAGAGGAACATATGACTAGTACATAGTATAGCTGAGATTTAAGGGCAGATTTTTTTTATTTAAACTCTTTACACCGGGCCTGCTCATTCATCTTGCCAGAATGAGTAGTCAGTTTTCTCTCCTCCATCTTACATGCAATATATTGTTCAACCCATCTACAACAAGTATCTCTCCAGAAGTGCTAAGCCACTACTTTTTGATGAACTGGAGATACGTGAGTACCCATCTGTTTCTCTGTCATTCGTCCTACTAGTGAGTGTTTGCATGCTATGAATAAGGGTGCAAAACCAAAATTCCCTGAAAGAGACAAGACACGCAGACCATATAAAACTGCATTTTTTTCCCCAGAATATTTCCCCTAAAGCTTCTGTGGGAGATTACACAACTAACTGATGGCTCCTTCTCACTGATAATAGGAACGCCCCTGTATAGACCACATGAGGTTAGACATCCCCAAACATACACAGTTTGGGAATTAAAAGGGAGAACATTATTTTCACTTTTGTCCTTTCATTCTAAATATTCTTATGCCCAGAAATAAACATAGATTAGTCCAGAATCTCACAAAGGACTGTGGACACTTCAGAAGAAAATGAAACATACAGAGTTTTGAGATTAAAGGAACCAAACATCCATAAAACGTGATCATTTTCCTGTTAACTGTCCACTATAAAGAGCTGGAAGTAGAATTTAGAACTATTTGCAGTGAATTGTCCATGTAATTGTATATGGACTATCTTTGACGTGCTTTGGTTATTCATTTTCTTCACTACAATAGAAAAGTGGCTTCAGATAGTTCCTTTTACTTTTGATTATGTGCTAAAATCAGCCTATGACATGAGTTTGCATCTGTGACCTCTAACATGTGCAGAGTTTAGAAGAAAAATGAAAAAGAAAAAGTTATTTCTCTTTTTTGTCATATCCAAAGTATTTATCTAACAAGTCAAATCACAGACACTTCAAAACTGAATCATCCTATCATAATGAAATGTCAATCTCTAATGCATGATGTATACTTTATACTCTATTTAAGGCCCTAAATGTTTCTAAATCTATAAAAACATTTATTGGTAGATATTTTTTACATTTCATTCACCAATAAAACATATGAGATAAACCAGTGTACTAGTGCCAGTAAAATCCTACTTATTTGAGTGCAGCAATATTTTTTTTTAAATTCACCTTTACCAATTTTTTTTATTTTATAATTTGATATCTGTTGTACACTTAACATTTTATTTTATTGGGACATTGCATTTATTGAAACATAAACTAATGATATGACATTGTGTTTCCTACCAAAGCCTTTTTTTTTAAAGAGGCAAAGCACTATTTACAAATAAGATTGGAATGCATACTTCATACCAGTGGTTCTCAACTTCCTAATGTCCTGACCCTTTAATACAGTTCCCGTGGGTCGGGACCCACAGGTTGAGAACCGCTGCTTTATAGTTTTTTTCTAATTCCAACAAGTACACCTGGCTCCATCTTGCATCCATCATCCCAGGACAAATGAGGATTGAATAAGAGTGTAGAATATTCTCGGGCTCAGAAGACACGATTCCGGTATGGGATACCCAAATATGCAAATAAAGCAGAGAAAGCTAGATGATCCGTAAAGGGACAGAATAGTTTGTATTGGGTTTATAATCTAACCTGGTGGCTCTCAAACTGTAGTCACCAGACCAGCATTGTCATCATCACTCAGGGCTTTTCAGCAATGCAAATTCTTGAGCCACATCTCAGAACTACTGAATAAAAACTCTGGTGGTGGGGCCCAGCAAGGCAGGTTTTCACAAACCCTCTGGGGGCATTCTGATGCAGATTATACAACTAACTGATGGCTGGTTCTCACTGATAACAGGAACACCCTCACTAAAGACCAAATGAGGTTAGGAATTCACGAACACACACAGTTGCAGGCTAATGTTTGAAAGCCACTGTTTTAGCCCAGTCATTTACTTGTTTATTCATTCACCCATCACATATTTCTGAGTTCTTACCACCTGCCAGGAGCTAGCTGAGTAACAGGACAGAAATAAGGACTAATGGATTAATAGCTACCATTTATTGTGTCCTTGCTCCTTGACAAGATATTTTAATAACTCAGATCATTTAGTTTTTATAATGACCTCACAATGCTGGCATTATTCTGACTGTAAGGTTCAAAATTCCCTTTGGAGCGGGCAATGGAAACACATCGTGACAATAAGCTTTGTTGGACAAGTGCTTCAGACTCAGCCTGAGAAGCACTTGACTTTGCCTGAGACAATCCAAGGTGGTTGCCCAAAAGAGGTGATATCTGAATTGCCTCCAATTTAAATTGAATTTCTGAAGAAAGGGCAAGTTAAAGAAAAGCAAAAGAAAACTAGAAGTAATTGTGTGTCAGTTAATTTTCAATGCAATTCATATTCTGTAATTTATCACAATAACTCTCTTAGGAAATTGTTAGCAATCCTCTCTTAAAATTAAAATAAAAACTAAATCTGAATCTAAATGGATAACTAATTATAAAGCCATTTAACTTTCAAGTGGTGGAGAAGGGACTTGAGCCCTGACCTACACCCAGAGCACCAACAAACCCTCTGAGGTGTGAAAGAAAATGATAAGGTCAGTAAGGTTAAGATGCTCAGAGAGATTGGAGTGCACTGAAGTGCAGGGTATGTAAAGACTAAGCTTAGGGCTGAGACATGATTGACTGTTTGGAAATAGGCTCTGAAGAGTTTTGATTACCCATGTGATGAGTTCAGATTTTTATCTTTCCAAATTAAAGTCTCAGTTCAAGTCTAACATATACAAAATAAAACAATTTGGTACCTGTTAATTAATATGACCATTCTAGTCCACATGTAGGTCGAATTTTCTTGTAAAGGCCCATATATGGAATATTTTCTGTTTATCAGGTAATAAAGTCTTTATGACAACTGCTCAAATCTGTGCTTATAGCACAACAGGTTATAGACTCAATACATAAACGAGTGGACATGACTGTGTTCCAAGAAGACTATTTATTGATACTAAAATTTGGATTTCATATGATTTCAACATGTCAAAGTAGTGTTATTAATTTGCTTCAAACATTTAAAAATTTAAAAAGCTATTTTAGCTTCCAGAGCATACAAAATTAAAAAAAGTGAGCTGGACTTGGCACACAGGCTGTTGTTTGCTCACCCGTATGGTAGCTCATTACCTCAGAACTCTCCGTAATTCAGAGAAAGTTATGAGTCAAGGATCTTAAAACAGGAAGAGAAAAGAGAGAAAAGGGGAAATACCATTGCAAGTAATCGAGAGGATGGTTAAAAACGGTTTTGTTATTACTCTGACAAAAACAAACGATCTGCCTCCTACAAACTATGACTTCCCCTTATAGCCTCCTACTGAGATTTAGAAACATGCCCATCCTCCCAGGTGGAAGCATGAATTCTAAACCCTAAATCAAAATGGATTTCAGCCTCACTTGCGCCAATGCCAAATTGCTTTGGTCATTCTTGCACAGCTGTTTATGGCGGCCTTGGATTCTTTGTTATTCTATCACCTATTTTTCTTTTTTCTCCCCTCTCATTTCTGTTCGTAAATAAACTCTCTCTCATATAACAAGTCTCCCGTGACCAGAATATAAAATATAAAGTACATAACATCTCTATTTTCTGTCTAGCAGCAGCCATTAGACATCAGCCAAGAAGGCTATGGCTCACTAAATAGTAATGCTATATCTTCTGTCTTTAAGTTTGATAACTGTTGCAAGATTAAAAAAAAAAAGTATGCTCAGATCCCTTCAACTGAGCTGCTATGGAGAGTTAACTGAGGTCAAGGTACAGTTAAAAGAATAAATGCCAGAGGAGGAGCTATAAATAAGAATACTTTGACGTTCCAAAAAAAAAAAAAATGAAATACAGCAAAAACTAAGCAAAATAAAGAGTGAATCTCACTGAGGAGAAGAACTAAGCATCACGTTTATGAGTTGGAATAAGTAGAATGATATATAGATGATATGAGAGAATTTCTGTTTTCTTAAATTCTTGGTCACAGATGATGCTAATTAGCAAGACACCTTCTGAATTTTCCTTGGAATCTTGCTGAGCAAAGCATGTTCAGTGAATTTTTACACTCCTCCCACTTTATTTTCAAACACTTGAGCCAAAAGAAACTAATTTCTTCGACATTTTACATAATATTAAAATGTTTATTTCTTCGATAAATCCAAAAATATTTTGACTTTACTTGTTCCTTCCATTCTGGAGGTTCCGAGACTATAAAACAAAAATAGTCATGTTAATTCAGGGAAGCATCACAGGATCATAGATTCTAGTAGACCTACTTTCAAATTGGAGTTCCTCCCATATGACTGTGTAACTTTGGGCAAGTTACTTGTTTCGGTCAAACAGTACATTTTTTATTCATAAAATAGAAATCATAACTCCAGCTTTACAGCTGTTTGGGGAAGACTGAAAGTGGGCATAATCAAGGTAAGGATTAAATGATAGGCATTGTAATAAAACTCGCAAGGAAAAAGTGATTGTTGCCCAAATATACTGAGAATTTTCAAGTCATTAGGTAAAGAGTAAGCATTTATCAGTATAAGTGAATCTTTTCTTTGCTTGAATGATTCATGTTTTCCTGGTTCTGATATGTGGCGTATCTGACATTTATGGACATTGTAAACTCAAATACATATACGCATGTGTCCATTTGTTGTAGGGGTGCCAACCATTTTTTTTCTGCCATACAATGGAAGAACAAGAGTTGTCTTATGCCACTCATTAAATACACAAGCCCTAAAGAAAGCTAATTAGCACAAAAAAATTCTGTGCATACTTTTCTGTGATGTCGGATGCCACAGATAAGCAAAAACGGTCCTTACAAAATTGACATGCTGTCCTCAGGCCACAGGTTGGACAAACTTGGTTTGAAATTGAATGGGCTTTCCCAAAGACAAAATACCTTGTATAATATAATTATTAGTATGTGATAAGATGTGCCAATAGATGCAATAACAAAATTTCTATTCAGAAATTTACAATTAATTTTTCTTAACCCACTTCGTAACCTAAACTTAGGTTTAGCCGAACCAGATACATTGCAGTATAATTGATAGAATATCCTGTAACATACCAAGTTCAATGCATTTTCCTCCCAGTAACTGATATTTTCACCAGGAAAAGGGATACATTTTAATTAAACTTTTCTCTCTAATTCAGAATACTGAATTTCCGATAAATATAGCATATTCATGCTCAAATAATTTAACCAGAGTGATTTTTATCAAATGGCTCAGATACAGGAGATGATCAGCATGGGAATAAAGGGCCAGGAAAATTAAGAGAGCGAGGCGGAAATAAAGATGGATTTGAAACCTAGCTCTGCTGTGAATAAACCTACTTAGTATGGAATTTTGAACTGTTTACTTAAGCTCTCTTTGCTTCATGTGCAACATGGGAATTCTCAATATCATATTTCCTACCACACACATTTGCTGCAAAAATTAAATGAGTTAATGCATGAATATATAAACAACTTAAAAAGAGTACCTTCCCATAAAAATTGCTCAATAAATAGGCATCACCTGGGATTATGATTATTATAGCCACATGGGTGTCCCACAGGACACTAAATGTCAACTCAGAAAAAAAATGCATCACCTTTTCCCTCTTAAGCTTTGCTCCTTCTTCTTTATCATTGTTCTGCTCCACCCTTTTCTTAATTACTTAAACCTAAACCTTGGGAGTCATCTGGGGTTCTTTCTGCACCTATCTCTTCCACATCCAATCTGTCATCATGTTTGTGAATTACACTTTCTAAATAGGCCTGCTTCTTTTCATCCCTGCTTCTTCTAAATTAGGATTACAACCCAAAAAGTCATTATTTCTTGTCTTGATTTTCATAATGACCTTTTGTCTGGTCTGGTTTCCTTGGGACTCTGGCCCTTTCTCTGATAGCTAGTGGCCAAGATGGCTCCTAATGATCTTTGCCTCCTGTATGCATATTATTATGAAAGCTATGCCCACACTGAACTGAATCAGAGTTGTTGCTGCTGTTTAACAATAGAATATGGTGGAAATCATTTGTGTGACTTCCTAGGCAAGATTATCAAAAGTATTACAGCTTCCTTCTTGCTCCCTGGGCCTGTCGCCATGTTGCTGGGAGGATGCACACAGTCCCATGGAAAGGGCCATTTCGAGAGAAATGGAGGTGCTTGGACGAGAGAAAGAATTTGCTAATAAGTGAAAGAATCGCCTTGAAAAGGTGTCTTGGGTGGTGCCTGTGGCTCAGTGGGTAGGGCGCCGGCCCCATATACCAAGGGTGGTGAGTTTAAACCCAGCCCTGGCCAAACTGCAACAAAAAATACCTGGGCTTTGTGGCGGGCACCTGTATTCCCAGCTACTCTGGAGGCTGAGGCGAGAGAATCTCCTAAGCCCAGGAGTTGGAGGTTGCTGTGAGCTGTGACGTGACAGCACTCTACCAAGGGTGACATAGTGAGACTCTGTCTCAAAAAAAAAAAAAAAGAAAGAAAGAAAGAAAAGAAAAAGAAGTGTTAAAAATGTCAGAGAAGGTGATGGATGGGTAAAATAGATATGTTATGATGTGTAGAGTAGGACACAGGAAAAAACAGTGAAAAGAGTGGGAGGAAAATGAATATTTGAGAAAACAATAACCTATAGTTTCTCCTAATTAAAGAAAAATTAATTCAGGTCAAAAAATTTCCTAAACTGTGGTACCATATAGATTTTAAACCCCCT